>JAENPR010001871.1:0-101029 GCA_018135685.1 Themeda triandra | reverse complement strand
CAGCCGTGCTGCTGTCGAAGCTGCCCTGCACGGCGTGGCTGCACCCGAACTGGAAGCTGCTGATGGAGTTGGTGGCGTCGAAGGAGAGCACGTCTGAGCTGTAGGTGCCCGATGAGGAGGTGCCGTCGGGGTAGGGGACGCGGTACTGGCACTGGTTGTTGATGCAGCCGTTGGCGTAGGGGCCAAGGCGCGTGCAGGCCGGGGAGTTGCAGGGGAATGCGGCGTAGGTGCGCGACTTGGTTGGGTCGAAGGTGTCCGTCTGCGGGTGGCACGGCGGGACGGGGCAGGGCACGCACTGCACCCACCCGACGTCGCTCGCCGTGTCCACCACCACCGTCTGGACAACTCGGCAGGCGGCTGCCGGCGGCACCGGCAGCTGATGTCGCATCGATGCTCAGATGGCCTGGTGACGAGCCAAGGCCGACTTGAGCTTTGACTCCATTCAATTCGACTGCCGGCCCTTCCGCCGATCCCCTCTTACTATCATGATCGGAATCGTTGCCCGACAGCCGCATCTGGATGTCGTCGACACGGAGCTGATCCAGGTGGAGCAGCTCGGCCAAGGATGGCGGAGCGGCGGCGCCTGACGACTCCGGCGAGCATGGGCCATGAGGGTGATGCAACGGAACCCACGTGCTGTTATGGGGTGGAGCCACTGGTATGCACATGCACGGGCGACAACACAAGTTATAATAACTAGTACTTGTATGTGAGAAAGATAAGATATATAGAGCAATGCAACCAATGCATATGAGTGCCGCTTGAGCATACAATACATACCCCTGTGTCCGGAGCAGGTGGCCTTGGGTTTCAGCGAGCTGATCTCCACGAGTGTGTACTCGTGTTCGTCAGCGGCAACCGCTCTGGCGCAGTCGGACCAGAACCGGTCAAGAGCACGAGTAACAGTGGTGGCACAAAGAGCGCCATGGCTGTGTCGTTAAGTACGTAGCTAGGTGCTGGCGGCGGGATGATGCAGGTGCTTGGTGCTTCCCATATGGTTCCCCTTCCATTCGTATATATAGGCCGTGGCCCGTGGGCATGCATATATGCCTCTAAACCATCGCTATTATCTTTTATTGCTAAACTAATTCAGGGTAAATATCCCAAAACTACAGAGAATTGAATTGAAGGTGCCTTCCTGGGAACGAACTATCTGCCACCAGGCTTATGCTTCAAGATTCGTCCAAGAAGATCCAAGGGAGAGAAAGACCTGCATTATATTACCCCTTCGGAAACCAAACAAGAGACATTCTAAAGATTGGCATTTTCAGACCCCGACTTCTAGGATCTACTGTGCTAACCACCGTATCAGTCCCTGGATCAGTAGCTGATACGCACATTTTCACAGAGTTGCACCAGAATCCATACGTCACACTTTAATTATTGACATATGGAGAGTCTTACAAAACTGGACTCTTATAGAGAAGGGCCGAGAGGCCTACACATTCTGATAAAACATCAGAGAAAACTCAGCGAAAAAGACGTAGTTACTCCCCATGCCACAGGCAACTTGGGGTTCGAACGTAGCCCTACGCACCCTATTCGACATATCTAGGATTGATGCAGTCGTACTCGGGAGCTTCATCTGAAAAGGTAAAGGAGGGTTGTTTGAGTACAAAAGTACTTAGCAATCCCTAACACCACCACAAGGGGGAAACCATGCATAGGGGTATTAAGGGTTCGTTTGTAAAAGCATGGTTGGAAAATAATTTCCTAAAACCTGGTATTTGTCAAGTTTTAAGTTATTGGCCTTGGGGAGAATAAATCCATCCCGCTAGTTCCCAAGTTTTATTCTGTGTTGGCTACAACCAGCTCTTGGCTTAAAGCCAACATTTCTGAAAACCAGGGTCCTAGACCTACACAAACGCACACGCCAAGGAATACTCACGCCAGAAAACTAATCGTTCGACCATAGTGCGTCCTTGACCGCGAACTACGTCTATCCGGATAGGTTTAACTCTATAGAGTGTGCACACTTTACCCACACGATATGCAACGCGTCCAACCAGAGCTACCGATGAAGTGGGTATAAGGTCCATTCCCAACCAAACATAGCCGATATCCATCCACGGGGACTCTACCAGGGGCCATGACCTCAACAAATATCACATGTTTTAGTTTTTCACTTTATGGCCGGACCATGGTGTCGGGGGTTCATAACCGCGGCATGCATCATTGTTCATCGAATGTCACTGAGTGTGGGTCTCCGGTGGCTTGGGTGGACTCAAGAACATTAGAACACCGATCGGACATAGGGATTTTTACCTAGTTTGGGCTATCGAGGCCCTACGTCCCACAGCGAAATGGTCTCAATATTCAAGAGCACCCAAACTGGGGGGTTACAATAGGAGTGTAAGAGATTTGGAAGGGGATCTCTAAGTGATAATCCGGGGCTCGCTGGCGGGGAGGCCCCTTCCCTACCGGAGGAGAAGGAGACAACGGTGTGGAGGAGCTCTTGGTACTCCTCATGAGGTGGCCCTACTCTCGATGTAGAGCACGGCATTAAATTGAAGGTCCTGTTCAATTGGGGATCGCCTCCATTCGATTGGAGAGCGATTTCTGTTTTGGCCTCCCCCACTCTAGGATCCGACCTCCCCTTATATACCGAGGTAGATCGGGTACATGGCGGCTTGGGAGTTTCAGTCTATGGTCTACATACACCAGAGTCCAGGAGGGTGCTGCTGCAGCGTGGATGGACCCTGGTGATGTCGTGGAGCCGAAGAAGCCCTTGGCGTCATCTCGCTACGATGCTCTGACCAGGTGTGCCTTTTGTAGTCTTCTTGGTGGCGAAGGCGTTCGGCTCGGGAGACTGACAAGCGGGCCCATGAGCCCCTGATGCTGTTAGAGGGGTTTTGTCCCCTTGTGTCACGCCCTGTGTGTGATTTTGTCGGAGGAGCGAGCGGCGATGCCATGGCCGCAGGGCGACGTTGAGGAGCCCCCGAGCCTTGGTGGCTCAGGGCGATGTCTTCTAGTCCGGCCCTTGGTCGGGACGGGCGGCGTGGCCATAGATCAGGTTTGGGCTGTCTTTGGTCTGGTGCCTTGTATCCAGGTGTGGCCCCAAGTCCTGACCAGAGGCCAAGGGTAGGCCCGGTTAGGCCCAATCTGTTGGCCGAAAGGTGCATGCGAGTGCAGCTGTGGGGTGTAGCCCAGAGCCCCCAAGCGATCGTCGAGAGGTCCTTCGATCGGGAACCCTTCACCCCGGGACATGACATATCCCTATGTTGTGATCTCGTCATATGGTACTGTACTTTCCCAGGTCTGCTCCTAGCTCACGTTGCCACCACCAACCTCCGGATGAGTTCCGAGCTAAATAAGTAGAAAAGTGAACTAGGCCATTCCCCATTATGGCGTGTGGTTGTACGAGTATCACTAGGTTGGATGTCACCACGAACCGGTCCTTATATGACCAGGGCTAGTGTCTTCCAATAGTACCACCCATGTCAAAACAAGCTTTTTCCTAGCCAGCTTCCTTTAATACCAACCCACCCACACTACTACAGAAAAAATTAACCAAGGCAGGCAAAAGGGGTTAACCGAGGCGGGCAGGGCAACCGCCTCGGACCAAAGGTCAAGGTTAATCATGGCCTTAACCGAGGCGGTTTGCCAACCGCCTCGATTAATAATTAACCGAGGCGGGCCTTATTGTGTAACCGCGTCGGTTAATATACATTAACCGAGGCGGCTTCCCTAAGGCGCCTGCCTTCTATAATGATTTTACCGAGGCAGTTTGTTAAAGCCAACCGCTTTGGTTAAACTTTAACCGAGGTGGTTGTTATGCGCCCGCCTCTGTTAACTTTTTACAGAATAAGAAAAGCTTTTTCAAATTTGGTTTTGAATTTGAAAATGAACTTCGTCAAATTAAAACACATACAAAGTAGAAAATACGCATATAGAAGATAAACATATATTACATTCATTCATTTGTCATTCTTATCGTTCCATGATCCAACAATTAGTTCATATTACATTACAAGTATATACCAGAAAAGCACATCACATTCTTCACATGAGAAGCTAAGGTCACCTAGTCGAAGATGTCTGGCAATGTGTAATCCTTCATGTCTAGCATTGTCCTCCAGTTGCGTAGCCTCTTGTACTGCTCCGCCATCCTCTGCTCGATCTCGTCATAGAAGAACTTCCCCCAACATGACAACATTGGTCCATGACAAACTTACAAATGTGAGCTATTGTTTGATTGATGCTCGTGTCATCCACCCTTTCCTTTCGCCATGATCCTTGTGATTTGTTGAGCTGTCGCTACCTGTGGCTGTAACTGCCGCAAGCCTTGAGGTACTCACAAGCATAGTATCCACACAAGACTGAGCCTTCAGGTTGTTTGGCGCACTGCATGCATGATATATGTAACACATAATCGTTAGGACATATAGAGAGCATCCACTATGTAGTAACACATATGATTCTTGATACTTACTAGGAATTATTGCCTAAGTTTCAGTTTGTGGCCATACTTGTACTTCTACTCGATCTTTGATCATAGCAATCAGGATCTTGCACGTACTTCTTGTAAGCGCTGTATGAAAACCAATAGTGTCAACGAAAAATTTGATACGTATTGAGTGCATAAAAGAATAAGTGTCCTCACTTACTACCGCAAACAGCTTTCGAAATCGTTGTACCCTTCTCTATTTGTATGACACAAGGAGTCGAATATGCAAGCCATTCCATCCTGAGGATAGATTATAAATACAATCCAGTGGCCCATGACCCCCAAGCTGCACCATTGAAACAATATGGATTTGAAATCTTGAAACATGAAAAGTGGCGAACCCAATAGCTATTGCAAGTATTGTTTTGACTTAACCAAACAGGTGGGTGGCGGTGCCTTCAGGACATTCCCTGCACGCGGCCGCGGTGCTCGGGATTTCCCAGCGCCTCGGTCAGCACGTCCTGATCCCTGCGAGGTTCGAACACCCCGTGGTCCTTGGCCACAATGATCAACATACATAACTATCACATTACTCATCAACCACATACATATGTAAACCATAGCTGTCCACAACACTCATCAACCACATTATAAGATAAAGTTATCTCAAGTTTTCATTGAAGCCAACATTTAGCAATACATCTAGTTGTATCATGAGATTCAGATCCATGACGACGAGGAAAAGAACACATACAACCTAGCTAGGTTAAATGGCAGACACAAGCCATATGTTTGCTTGCACAATCTAAATAAATTCACTACAAAATGCCTCATCTCCATCTTATGAAAAGCAAAATGTCATATGTTGGCTTCCTCGTGACTATCCAACATCATGCACACCTCCAAGGCCTCTCCTCCCACCTGAACACGAAACATGAAGTTAATTATAGGAATTGTATATAAAATACAGATAAATATGACTACACGGTTTAATTATCTGTTGCTTCAAACTAGATTCCTATGCTTTTTGCCCTTACAGACATTGCAGCAGTCTATTCTGCAGGTAAAGAGTTGTCTATATTTACTCACTGTTATGATGTCAGCTAAGGAAGAGGAACAAGGTATGTCCTTGCTGAATGTAAATCAGTTACACTAACTATGCATCAAAACAGTGATAGGAGAAGCGCTTTTAGTATACAGTAAACACTCAAACTACTTACTATCAAGGCCCTTCCTATCTGATTTCCATCGAGAAACCTCACATTTCGGACACGAATCTAAATCCACATACTCTTTCCAGTAGAGAACACAATCGTTTTCACAAGCATGAATACTTTTGTAACCAATTCCAATGGATTTCACTAATTTCTTAGCTTCATGAAAGTTTCTAGGTAGATTTGGACCCCCAGGGAGTGCAACATTAAGTAGATCTAGTAGTAGGTTCATAGATCTATCAGACCATCCTCCTAGGAGTTTGATGTGGAGTAACCTAATTAGGAACCTTAGCTGTGTATATTTCTTGCAATTTGGGAATAGCTCTTTGGTATTTTCTGCTACCAACTTTTGAAGGGCAACTAGTTCAGGACAAGTCTCCAAAGTTGAACTATTGTCTTCAAAATCTCCTCTATCATCTAGACCGGCAGCTAAGTCTCTAAGCAAATCAGATATTTCATCGTCCTCACTAGAATCCTCTATGACCTTAGCAGCAGCAGCATCATTCCCATGATTCACAGAAGAGCTATTCTCCATGTAAGTTCCACGTTCTATACCCTTCTAGAAATCCATCACATATCAGGTGCTCACGGACTTCACTTGCCTCTTTCCAAAATGAGTTTACACACTTTCTACAAGGGCATAATATCTTGCTGCCCACTGCAGAATTACTAAAAGCAAAAGCTATGAAATTATTCACTCCTTGCAAATATGTCTTGGTGTGCCTATGTGAAAGTTTTAGGTTAAATACTATTTGACATGTATATAGAACTTTCAATATTTGTGAAGTTATCCGTTTTTACCTAGCATTATCATCAATCCATGATTTATCCATGTTCAACCTTCACGCAAGACATCAAATAGATTTCAATATGAAATAAAAAAAATATCATAAGCACTGAAATAGTTGTATGCTTCCACCACACGAAAAAAAAGAGAGCAACAGCTAGGGAAACAGAAACCTACTGATACAAACAAGTAGAGAGCTGCTGCCAAGAGCACGCTCAAATGCCTTCCCAAGGTGTCCAGCTACACGTGGAGCAGCTGCAATTACAATATGATGAGGTCAGACTGGTGCATATATATTATAAAGATCATGTCCAGCACAGTTCAATACTACGATACTTCTATCCGCAGCAATGCAAGCAGCTAGCAGCAATCAATCTGGTGTAGCTCGATCTAGACTTGGCTGGTATGTACCAATAAGTACACAAGTCCCATATAAGTCATAATATAATTGATGAAAGCTTGGTTCATGTTTAACCATTTCATCTAAAAAAATGCCAAGGTTTTTTCATATGTAAAATTAGGAAAACATAGGAACCAGAAAAAAATTGGGATAACAATCACAAGGTCTTAATTTCTTCAGCTATACCATCCTAGTGATGCTGGACGCCTGCAACTACTCCATTTAGCAATTAGTAATCGGAAATTGTGAAGCAATCAAGCAAAGCTCAAACTGGTGTACTGGATTCGATTTAGCACTCACGGATTCACCAGTCACCACTCGAGTAGCCACCAGGATGGATCGGATTGGGCCATTGGGGATTTGATTTGAGAGTTGAGACTGGAGATGGAGAGCAGGGCAGCTGTATGTACTCAGGCTGGAAGGGAAGGGAGGAGCCCACGGGAATGGAAGGGAAGAGAGAGTACCTGCTCGAGCTCGTGGGTGGTGGGATTGGGGACGACGGCTGCGACGACAGGGGTGGGGACGACGGCTGTGGTGGCTCGGACGACGGTGGCCGCGATGGCGCGGCGAGGACCGTGAGGGATGCGCGCAGCGCCTGGTGAAGATGCGTGATGAGATGCGGCTGTTGGGGTGTGTGAGATGCGTGAGGGATGTGGCTGGGTGACGCTATGACAGGTGGGCTGCGCTGAATTTAGTGGGAGCGAGTGGGCTGGGCTGAGTGCGCCAAAATGAAAATGGGCTATCTTTACGATACATTTTTAGCGTTCGATGCTCTGAGGCAAATAGCTAGCGTCCGATGCATCGTCGATACGTGTAAAAATAGCGACTGATGATCCGTTAGAAATTTATAGTGACCAATTGTCAGACGTTATTATTATGTTATAGCGACCGTTGTCCGACGCAATAGATTGGTTGTGGTATAGTGAAAACTAAACTACAAAGAGAACCAAAACCATGATACAAGATCAAAGCTTCCCTCCTCTAAAAAGGGATACAAAAATCCAACTCAAAGCGTTGAACTTACCTTTGGTTATCCCTGAGAGTGATGTATTCCTTTCATGCACGGGGTTGAGGCTGGAGAACCATTTGAGACTTCCGGTAATGTGGCGCAAACATCCGGAGATGAACCACATGTTCTCCAGTCCTCCGACCTACTCAAAAGAAAGACATAGGATAGGAAAATGACTCAACACTGGGGTTAGTAAACTGTGAAGCATACCAGTGTTGGGCCATTCGCTCAAAAAAAGGGTTAGCCAAAACACCACTCATCCTACGCCAAGGAGCAAAGCGATCATCACGAAAAGGAAAACATCATGCGCTAGAAGGGTAAAAGCCAAAGCCACCGCCACAGGGTTCAAAATCATCTCTATCACGATCCGAACCCAATCGGGCACGACCACCGCGTGGTCTCGTAATCGGAGGCCTAGCACCTTGAGGCACTGCACCTCTAGGCCTAGCACTGTGCCTCTGAACAGGCGGCACATGTACGCCATGGGGAGGGTGGTACATGTTTTGGTTGTTCAACTCATACTCTCGCCTCTCATCTCTCTTCCTCCTAAAACAGAACTCAGCCAAGTGACCATTCCTATGGCAGTACTCACAGTGATACCTCACCTCTCTTTGGTGGTTGTTGGTTCACTCTCTTGTGGGCATGGTTCCATCTTGGTGGTGGTTTAGCTTTAGGAAGGGGATCCTTAGATATATTTGGTAGACTATCAAATGGGTTCCTAAGACTGTTAGGTTTTGGAATCCACACTTGTTTCTAGGGTGGAGCTTTTGGAGATTCTTCAAACACTCCATCTTTGACTATGGGCTCAGAGGGCTTAGGTGGAGTGATTTTGGTCAACTTGGGAGTAGTGGAAAGTTTCTCACTTGGGCTCAAACCACTGTGCTCACCAACCTTGTCATAGATACTTTCACCCTTCCCACCTATTGCAAAGCCTACACCCGATGTACCAGTTCCCCTCCTGAACTGGCTCATCATCATGCCCAACTGTGGCTCATTGCAGGACACCCAGCTTAAGATGGACCGAAGGTGTGTAATGTCTTACTCGATTCTCATCTTGTCTTGCCTGCAGGACTTAAGCTCTAACTCCAAAGCCTCACAACATACACACTTAGCAATTGTGCTATCTGAACTGGCCTTCTCAAGCAAAGAGATCCTAGCAACCTTCTCTACTAGCTCAGATTACAGGCACGAGAAGGACATGCACGCACCCAACAAGCCAGACCAAGACTTCACCTCATCAAGCTCATATAATAGAGTGGCATACTTGGTTTGCAAGTCAGCAAAGTTCGACATATGAATAGCACAAGCATCACAATCAGTCTCCTCAGACACTACCACAGAGGATCTAGCAAACTCAAGCTCCTTATGCACAACCTCAAGCTCCTTAAGTGCAACCTCTAGCTTGTCCTTAAACTCTTTCCTCTCACGAGCTGCACGCTTAAGTAAATTGTCCTGACTAATCAAAGCGGCACTCAAAGCATTAACCTCAGCGGCGAGCTCATCGGCACAAAGTGATACCTCAGATTTGAAGTCATCGCCATGTGCCTCGTCGTCGCCGCTCACCACCTCATCACCAAGTGCCATGGTGCAGAAGCCTTTCTTGGTGGTGTCGGCGTGGAAGCAGAGTCCACCCAGCTTATCCTTGATCTTGTGCTTGGAAATATGAGTTATCCTAACACATATGAGTATGTGTCATGAGTCCAAATAAGATATACAACCAGAAGGAACTCTCGACTACCCTGGTAGCACTACCCTAGATTTGGTCTGTGGTGTCGGTTCAAAACCCCCATCACTGTCGGATTTTGAACCGGCACAACCAAACTGGCAGTGATGGGGGTTTGACATCAGTATCGGTTCTTCCGACCCGACAGTGATGTGGTTTTAGGAAATCCCAATAGAAGCTAAAAGAACAGCAAAAAAATTTAAATCTTGGGAGGCCCCCACTGGTCAGCCACCCGCCCGCTCTGTCGAAGTCGTAAGTCACAACATTTTTTGCGCGAAAATCATGCTGCTTCGCGACCGGTGCGATCTGGGCTTTTTTTTTTGGATTAACCATGGTGGGCATGGAACCACCTTGGTTAATGGTCACATTTACCATGACCTTACCTTTGAGGTGGTTGCAAAAACTGCCTCGGTTAATCATTTTTGCCCACCACGGTAAAAAAATATTGTAGTAGTGAAGGGATTGAGATTTTTAATGTTTGTTGTGTGGCTCACTGTATGGACCGAACTATGTTGTTTTTCTTCTGGGCATGCAAGCTTATGGCTTTGGTTTGTAATCGGACTATATGTTGTGTACCACCTGCTAGAACTTTGTTTCCTTGTTAAAAAATAAAAAAAATGGTCCGAATCCCTTACTTTTCCTTCTTTTTTGAACGGACATGTCCAAAGGCAAGCAAAAGGAACAAGCCAAGATATATATATCTTTGTGGGATCGACAAAATGCAAAGCTAAAGATGAGCTATTCTTGTGGTCACACAGGGTCACTACACAGTGGGTGTAGTCTACACCATGAAGGCTCCTTGTGTAGGTGATCCAAGCAGCTTCTATAGCGGATCGCGAATGAAGCTTTGAACGCGTTAATAGATTAATGGTGGTGACCGACGGCGCCAATGCTAGTTTTGCACGGTGCATGGCAGTCGCCCACTTGGATTATTCTCTCTCTAGTTTAGTTGCTCGGTCCAGTCAATATTATTTGATGCCTTGGACATATATTATGTTTTCTACGATACATATCATGGCATTAATATGTCATCTAACTTAATTGTAAACATGTATATACATATACACACACCGTATTCAAACCTAGGAACGTACACCACATGAGTATTATTACTATGTTACACTGTATCTACAATATTATCAATGACCATTTTTTAAACCGTGCCACTCTCGAAGATGTCTATATAATGCTACATTCACGTTTGCAGTTATTTTCAATGCGAAGGTTTAATTTGAGCTAATACTCCAAATTCAAACCAAGCTATATAAAATTCTTTATTCCTTACGTACCTTTCTAAATTTATTTATGCATGGCATTTAGTAATAGATGCATACGTGATTTGTTGCTCTTCTTTTGTTTCCCTAGACTTTTGTGTGGAAAAATTGGATTTGAAACTTATTCAAATCCGATTGCTATTTATATATATTATAAGCAACCCTACTCGTGTGTTGTAGCGGAACACAATACATATAGCAATTGTCCTAATTTGTATGAGTGGTGGGACATGAGTCCGGGTCACATACAAGATATGTAGGGTGCAATTCAATATGTATTGGAATCGGACCTTGTATCTATCATCATTGGATGCGAGTTATCCTAACTCATATGTGTCATGAGTCCGAGTCAAATATACAACCAGAAGGAACTCTCCACTGCCCTGGTAGCACTACCCCAGATTTGGTCTTTAGTGCCGGTTCAAAAACCCCATCACTGTCAGATTTTGAATCGGCACAACCAAACCGGTAGTGATGGGGGTTGACATCCGTGCGGTTCTTCCGACCCGACAGTGGTGTGGTTTTAGGAAATCTCAAAACAAGCTGAAAAAATAGCAAAAAAAAAAAATTTAAATCTGGGAGGCCCCCGGGTCAGCCACCCGCCCGCTCCGTCGAAGTTGCAAGTTGCAGCATTTTTCGCGTGAAAATCGCGCGCTTCGTGGCCGGTGGGATCTGGGCTTTTCCGTTTTTTCGGATTAACCGTCGCAGGCATGGAACCGCCTCGGTTAATGGTCACATTTACCGTGACCTTGCCTCCGAGGTGGTTGCAAAAACCGCCTCGGTTAATCATTTTTGCCCGCCACGGTAAAAAATATTGTAGTAGTGAAGGGATTGAGATTTTTTATGTTTGTTGTGTAGCTCACTATATGGACCGAACTATGTTTTTCTTCTTCTGAGCGTGCAAGCTTATGGCTTTGGTTTGTAATCGGACTATTAGCCATGTACCACCTGCTAGAACTTTGTTTCCTTGTTAAAAATAAAAAAAAATGATGTGAATCCCTTACTTTTCCTTCTTTTTTGAAGGGGCATGTCCAAAGGCAAGCAAAAGGAACAATCCAAGATATATATCTTTGCGGGATCGACAAAATACAAAGCTAAAGATGAGCTATTCTTGTGGTCACGCAGCGTCACTACACAGTGGGTGTATTCTTCACCTTGAAGGCTCCTTGTGTAGGAGGTTCAAGTAGCTTCTGTAGTTGATCGCGAATGAAGCTTTGAACGCGTTAATAGATTAATGGCGGTGACCGTCGGCTCCAATGCTAGTTTTGCGTGGTGCATTGGAGTCGCCCACTTGGTTCATTTGCTCTCTTGTTTAGATGCTCGCTCTATATATATATATATATATATATATATATATATATATATATATATATATATATATATATATATATATATATATATATATATATATATATATATATATATGTATATATATATATGTATATATATATATGCATATATATATATGCATATATATATATATATATATATATATATGCATATATATATATATATATATATATATATATATATGCATATATATATATATATATATATATATATATATGCATATATATATATATATATATATATATATATATATATATATATATATATATATATATATATATATATATATATATATATATATATATATATATATATATATATATATATATATATATATATATATATATATATATATATATATATATATATATATATGTTTCCTACGATACATATCACGGCATTAATATGTCATCTAACTTAATTGTCAACATGTATATACATATACACACACCATGTTTTTACCTTGGAATGTACCCAAAATGAGTATTAATACAATGTTACATTGTATCTACATTATTATCAATGACCATTTTTTAAACCGTGCCACTCGATGTCTATATAGCTACATTCACCTGTGCAGTTATTTTCAATGTGAAGGTTTAATTTGAGCTAATCCTCCAAATTCAAACCAAGCTATATAAAATTCTTTCTTCCTCAGGTGTCTTTCTAAATTTATTTATGCATGGCATTTAGTAATAGATGCATACATGATTTGTTGCTCTTCTTTAGTTTTCCTAGACTTTTGCGTGGCTCAATTGGATTTGAAACTTATTCAAATGCAATTGCTATTTATATATATTATAAGCACCCCTGCACGTGTGTTGTAGCTGAGCACAATACATATAGCAATTGTCCTAATTTGTATGAGCGCTGGGACATGAGTCCGGGTCACACACAAGATATGTAGGGTGCAGTTCAATATGTATTGGAATCGGACTTTGTATCTATCATCATTGGATGCGAGTTATCCTAACTCATATGTGTCATGAGTCCGATTCAGATATACAACCAGAAGGAACTCTCCAGAGCCCTGGTAGCACTACCCCAGATTTGGTCTTTAGTGTCAGATCAAAACCCCCCATCACTGTCAGATTTTGAACCGGCATAACCAAACCGGCAGTGATGGGGGGTTGACATCAATGTCCGTTCTTTCGACCCGACAGTGATGTGTTTTTTAGGTAATCTCAAAACAAGCTGAAAAATAGCAAAAAAAGTTTTAAATTTGGGGAGGCGCCCCACTGGTCAGCAACCCGCCCGCTCCGTCGAAGTCGCAAGTCGCAGCATTTTTCCCCGCCCGCTCCGTCGAAGTCGCAAGTCGCAGCATTTTTCGCCCGCTTCGCGGCCGGTGGGATCTGGGCTTTTTCATTTTTTTGATTAACCGTGGCGGGCATGGGACCACCTCGGTTATTGGTCATATTTACCATGACCTTACCTCGAGGTGGTTGCAAAACCGCCTCGGTTAATCATTTTTTCCTGCCACGGTAAAAAATATTGTAGTCGTGGCATTTTTTGTGCGAAAATCGCGCGCTTCGCGGCCGGTGGGATTCGAACCCGTGACCTCCCCCTCATTCATACCCTCCTCTAACACTACACCCCTTAGTCACTTGTGCCTATATTCCATTTTGGTTCCCTTCCCCATATATTATCACAAACGAGTGTAAATCGATAGTTTGAGGCCCTAAACGAATTCAAATGAAAAACTTGACAGCTACAAAGTTTTATAACTTTTTGAGATCTACAACTTTTGTTTTAGCAGTTTCTCCATCCGAGGAATTTTAAATTTTAGAAAATTCGTTTGCAAAATTTGAATTTTAAATTTGAGAAATTCAAACATAATTTTCCATGATAAGATCATTTCAAATCAAAAAGTTGTCAACTACATAGTTTTATAGCTTTTGAGATCTACAACTCTTATTTTGATTGTTTTTTCATACGAGGTCATTTGAAAAATTTGAATTTTAAATTTTAGAAAATTCAAACGTACTTTTCCATGATAAGATGATTTCAAATCAAAAAGTTGCCAACTACAAAGTTTCATAACTTTCAATATCTACAACTATTATTTTGGTCATTTGTTCATCCAACAAAGCGATAGTATCATTGTTCACAAATTTTACATATCTTTCTTTTTTTTGTGAAGAACATATCTCTCATATGGTTCCATAGAGTTCCATAAACTATAAGAGATATGTAAATTTTGTGAACAATGTTACTTTCACTTTCTCATATGACAAAATGAACAAAATATGATAGTATCATTGTTCACAAATTTTACATATCTTCCATTTTGTGAACAATGTTACTTTCACTTTCTCATATGACAAAATGAACAAAATACGAATCGTACATCATGATGAGTTCTACAACTTTTATGTTCATGACTTCTTTAGCCGAAATCATTTGATGTTTCAAAATGTTATTTGAAGTTGTCATTTTTAAAATTCAAAATTTGAAATGTTCACAAGAAAACATGACCAAAATAATAGTAGTAAGAACATAAAAATTTGATAGGCTTTAATTTTAGAAAATTTTAGGAAAAAACCATCACATTTGGAGTTAGTACGAGGGCGAAAGACTAGTTACAAGTTTTAGCCACAGTTTAAAAAGAGAAATTAGAGTTCTTCACAAATTGAAATTAACTTTTCAAACAATATTTTGAAGTAGCAAATGATTTCAAAATAAAAAGTTATCAGCTACGAAGTTGCATAACTTTTTGAGATCTACAAGTTTTGTGTTGGGCGTTTCTCCATCCGAGGTCGTTTGAAAATTTGAATTTCAAATTTTAAATTTCTAGACATCCAAACGATCAGTGTCATTTCGTGGCTAAAACCGACAGTGATGACCCATGATCGGTGTTGGTTTGTGGCTAAAACTGACACTGACATGCCGAGAGGCATCCTATCACTGCTGGTTTTACCTACGAACCCATAGTAATGTGCCAGGAGGCACTATCAGTGCCGGTTTTTTAAAATCCCACAGTGATGATACCAGCACTGAAAATCAAATCTGTAGTAGTGTAGTCAAGGGAGGTGTGATGAAAAAATGGGTGTCAAGAAATTTTGCCTGTTTAATATTACTAGCAAAATTGTTCGTGTGTTGTAACGAGTTAAAGAAAAACATATATTAATTTTTACTCGACTAAATATTTAGATGTTAAAGAAATAATTGTTTATGTCAAAAGATCAAATTTTGTTTAGTGTGCGAACACCCATGGCAGTTGTGGTTCGTATCCTCCACCTCATCGACTTCCTGAAACACCGCTACTATCACCTCTAGCTCGCCCATTCGGAGCACGACATCCTTCCTTCGTACCTTCTAAAGTGTGCACTACCATGACGCTGTAGCGTTGTTGCTTTCAGCGTAATGTGTGACGTAGGAGAGGATGTGTCCGGAGTGGTCGGAATGCCAGCACCGCTTCTAGTGCACCACTGACGAGTAGCGTCCCAGATAGAGCCCCAACGGGATGCTTCACATGTAGCAAGACCACTAAGCTTGCAAAGATTTGAGCCCGAGTTGCCGAGCATGCCTGTTTCCGACGCTGATGGAATGAGACGCCTCTGCACCGTGGTGGCAAGACCAAGCATAGGGCCGAGGCATGCATATACACAAGTTCTGTAAGTAGCTAATGCGGGTCATGCGAGCCGCGTGTAGGAGTATTATGCCTGCTTGCATCACTATTTGCAGGGAGACAGACCTGTCACCTATGGTGGCGTGGCCTCGAGTGCTTTGTGCTTCTTTGTCGTATTTCATTTTGGATGTTTTTTGCTTTAAACTTTAACTTAGTCAATATGCATCTATCGTCCATGAAACTTTTAGCATAGATTCTACATATCAATTCTAGATTACCATAAAAATCTCATTTCCAAATTAAAGGAGTACGAAAACATCCTCTCAGTTTAAGAAAGAAACATAGGTCTATAACTACACCAAATATTTTATACTAAAGCGTAGACCTAGTCAAAAGGAGTTCAAAAAATTAGTTTTGTTGTTTTATGATTTTCTGTGATTTTACACATAATCGACAAGTTTATTGTTTTACAAAAAAAATGAGAAAATCCAAAAACGAAAAGGGTCCAACACTTGGCCTATGGCTCGGACTAGTCCCACTGGCACAAAAGGCACACGTGGGTACACTAGACTCTACCCAAACTCTTACATTCCATTGTTCATTGCTGTAAATTCCATAAATATTTTTCCAAGTATATAATGCATATCTTTTACAGCCATTTTATACAGTCAGATGCTATGGTTAAAAGGTCATCTCTACTCTGGTGACCCATTGGATAATAGCTCTACTAGATGAGACAGACTCCTTAGTGAGCTGTCAACTGCTTAGCTCTTTTCTAAAAAATAGATCGACTTGTCACCTTAGTTATCATCTACCTTCGACCCACCCCTTTCCTTTAGGTTATGCTCTCCATTGTATGGCTATTGCTCTATTTCTAGCTTCAAAAAAAGGATAAGTAGGAGTAGTAGGCGGAGCCGGACCCACCCTAGGTGAGTAAGCAGGTTGTGTCTCAATCTATTGACTAGGTTGATCCTCTTTGAGTGTTCAATCTATGGTTTCAGATTTCAGGCTTCGGGCTCACTGCTTTTATGGTCTTCGAGGTGCCATATTGATAGCCACCTTCGGCTTCTCATCTAAAGGGGAAGTGAAAGATGGGGGATAGGGTTTTCCCCCTAGATCCAAAATTCATGATTCTTTTGCCATAATTCTTCTAAAATCAGGCTCTACATGTTCATACCAATTTTCCTAATTTTTGATGCCCATTTAAATTCTAGTATGATCGTTCTATTTCTTTTTATATAAATACGTGAACCCGTAGTTATATACATAAGCGCTAATTGTAGTTCCACCCAAGTTAACTTAACTTGGCATATAGATTGAGCATATATACGCATCATGACATATATATGCATGCTCATCTATGCCTACACTTCCCCACATAAAATGGTAATAGTAGTAGTAGTAGTAATAATTATAAGATATACATATACGTAGATATACCCGTATATATAGATAGGCCACATGTACCTTCTGGTATATACGGCTAACTTTACTTTACGCTCTCCACCTTACTAACCCTAGGCATATACATATGCATGTGCGTATATGTCGCTAACCTTAGTATGTGTATATGTAATCGTATGCACGTACCTAACACCTAGATCCCACCTCTCTGTTTACGTATGGGTAGATTAGCTTAGCTAACCCTGCTAACCTACTATGGTGTCCTGCTGGAGTCTGCCAAGCCAAGTATGATGATTTGGTCAAGAATTCTCACTTCAGGTTCACATAATAGTGAAGCCTAATAATGTGGTCTGGTTTTCCATCAGGGAACACACCACACTAACATAACCTGTAGGAATCATTTTGTTGGATGGATTCTCTCCAATTCAACTCTTACTTCAAATTGACATAGTAATGATAGGAGTGGAAGTTAACCCAGCGCGTTAGAATCAACTCGCCTAGGACCGTTTTCTAGCTCTGATTGTTTATGCTTGTTTTACATGTTTGCTTTTATTTTCCTTGTTTGTGTCTTCTCGCTTCTCGACATAAAAGACCGTGTACGATAGACGTCGTGAAGAGAACCCGATGGATTCCAGGAGCACGGCTACACCAAGACACAGGAGCAAGAAGCACACAAGATCAGGAGCCTTGGATATACTCGTTAGCGAGTGGAGGCAAGTCCTAACCCCTACCTACCCTTTCCATTTACTTATCGTACCATTATACTGCCACCACATTCCCCCACTTCCATCTCTCCACCACCATACCTTACCACCATAACCATGAACCCCATTTAACCTTTCCACTAATAAATGAATTAACTTAACTATGAGAATTATGAGCTTTCTTTGTGAATTATGAGATTAATTATGATAATGTGAATATTGATGATTTGGGATTACACTATGCGTAGTGTTAGATTATAACTGGATAAACTCATAACAACCATGCTTAACTAATTTGGATAACCGATGAATAACCTAGACAGGGGGCGAGTGAGGGTAATTCATGTGGGATGGATTACCTTGGCAGGTTCGCCTGTGTGGGTTCCTGTTGAGAGATACTCGCCTTGGTCGCATAAGGACCGGTTCGTAGTCCATCTCACCTAGCGAGCTATTCTGTACAGCCACATGTCTATATGGGTAGACTTGATCTCACACCTCGTTAGATGGAAGTATAATTTCTATTAGGAGGCCGGTGTAGGCAGTAGATTCTCAGGAGAAGACATAGTTGCTGAGTGATGTTCCGTGGTCTGGTCGGCGTGGTTGCTGAGTGATCTTCCACGTTAAACCCCTTGATTTTGGCCACGTTCGAGCCCATGATATGATTAATAACTTTGATGGGATGCTGACTGATCATCCCGAGTGATTTGATGGGATGTTGTGTGATCATCCTGAGTGTTTTGTGTTTTCGACCCCTGTGAAGCTGTAGTAGAAATCTAAGGTAGCGCCCTCTCGAGTACGGGATCTAGTTGGGCCTATCGAACCATTGGCCCTGGTGTCGACTATGCATATCATGTGGGAAAATTTGTACAATCTCTGCAGAGTTTTATTAGATGTATTTAATAGCCACGTCCTTGGAATGGGCAATGCTAGGATGAGGTCCCCTATGATTAGATGATTTACAAATAAGATAAAATGGTATGTATTCTGCTTGGTAAATTCAATCTTGTTCGAATCGTGCGTATCACCTACTGATCCAAGGAGTGATACACGATGCACAGTGAACCCAAAAATTAGGGGCCTGACAAAACCCCTATGAGCACCTCTGAAAGACTGTGTCGGCACATCTCGAGACTGACGAAGTCACCACTGGCGCCTCACTGTCGACAGGAATGTCGCCTACCACCGAAAGCACAAAGCCGTTAAATCCTAGAATAAATCCAGGAAAATACGAGCACCCATGAACCTGGGTGGACATGTGTAGGGTCGAGATGGCGGACTAGAGGGGGTGAATAGTCATTTCTAAGACTAATCGCACCGGCTAACCGAAACAAATGCGAAATTCAAACTATCGGTCTAGCCAAGACTTCACCCCTCTAACTATCTGTTAACACTAAAATTTGGTAAAAGAAGATGATAGGTGGACCTGCAGTCGGCAAGAAGAGGATTCAGCAATATGTGTGTGCGGTCGGCTAAATTTCCACAATTCGGCAAATGCTCGGGCGGTCGGCTATTCTCAAACTGAGCGGTGGTTCCATTCGGGAAGTGAAAGATGGCAAGTGAAGCTGACCGAAAAGGAGAGGAGTCATGATGATTAAGGACTCCGATAAGATTTAGAGTTAGGAGTTTTAGTTTCCCATATTTATTTAATAGATCGTAGTCTTTTAGGACTCATATTTCGTCCGGGGTATAAATATAAACCCTCGACCATTGTAATAAGGGTTCACAACCAAATCAATACAACCGGCCCGTGCCACCTTTTCGAGTCCTTTTAGTCGAGTCGTCGAGTTTCTTCGAGGGGAGCCATCGATCCGTCGACCCCGTAAGTACCGGCAACCTTGCTATCATGTCTAGTATCGTGCGGCGGATTTAGATCGTGATGCAAGTAGTCCCGTGTTTGTCCCGACCGGATGGCCGTGCGGCGGCGTCTCGCTTGACAACAATGGGAAGTCTTTGCTTGTGTTTTGTTTATCTCGACGGGATGGGCAGTGCGGCGGCGTCACTGATAGCTTAGCGTAAGCAAGATAGTTATCGGCTCTATTAGATTTGGCAATATCTAGTAGATTCATTAAGTTACCCCGTGTTGCATGCTTTTATATTTATTTTATATGTTTGCACACACTCTTTTGCCCAATCTAGATCGATACGGTTCGGCTCTTGATAGATAGATCATATGCTTGTATAGCCGAATTAGATGGATCGATCTAGATTGTCACGTGTTGCGGGTTCATTCACGTTAGATGTAGAATAAGCCTTGACAGGACCGGGTACCGTGCGGCAGATGCAGGTCTTTGGGTTACTCTAGAGCTAGTCATCCGGTGGACTAGAGATCGGTTTAATCTGATAGGTTTCTTTTACGTTTTACTTGTTTGTTCCTTTTTTCACGGACCCCGATTCGGCAATCTTGCCGATACGGTTATGCCTACACGGGCAACGTTAGATGTAGAATAAGCCTTGACAGGACCGGGTACCGTGCGGCAGATGTAGGTCTTTGGGTTACTCTAGAGCTAGTCATCCGGTGGACTAGAGATCGGTTTATTCTGATGGGTTTCTTTTACGTTTTACTTGTTTGCTCTTTCTTCACGAACCCCGATTCGGCAATCTTGCCGATACGGTTATGCCTACACGAGCAACGAGTATTTATAGATCTGTTTAGGTATATTCATGCTTTTAGCTTCTTACTATTAGATTGTATCATGCGGTGGATTAATCTAGTCATAAGGAGTGGTGTAGATCTGTAGCAAGCGGTATCATGCGGTGGATTAACTTGCTTGGGTTTATGCTCGACGGGCTTATGAAGGCTAGACGTGCGGCAGACTAGTTGGATTAGGCCTATGCATGTGTTATTTAAATAGATTTATATTTACGAACTGCCCGCTTATTCATTATGCTTTGAACAATGATATCGGTTTAGATTTATGCTTTATATGATATATGATGATCGATTTTCACTTGTTCAAACATGTCTTTACATACATGTGTATTCGGCAATCGCGTTTTTATGCTTCTTACTTTGTATTTGCCGAATGGGTCAGAAACATGCTTTGCCGATGGCTTCTATAGGCTGTATATCGTCGTAAGTGGCTTCAGGGCCATAAATATGGAACTGTCTAGTCTCAACCGGCACGTTCCACCTTTTGGATCTAACAGTTTTATCCCTTGTCGGCTTTCAGGTCAAACCGACTGGCACGCTTCCGGATTCAGAACACCCGGGCACCCGATTGAAGCTAGGCTTTCCGGCTTGCTGTGTGTGAGGCGCAGGGCGATCACATTTTGCGTCAACACTATCACTCTAGATGCATCTTGTAAAAGATCCTAAACAGGAAGGCAAGGTGCCAATCTAGCTAGTGCTCTCCTAAATAATTCTAGCTTGCAAGGTCACACAAACCTAAGCAACTAGTACTTTAGCAAACCGGGGAGCACCTATACAATTCTAATGAGCAAAAGCACAAAGCCAACCTAAGCTCACTAGATGCTCAAGGACAAGGCTACACAAGCCGAACCCAAGAGTGCAATTTACTTAACTACACAAGCTAAGCAAAGCAACTTACTCTACTTCTAGCTACACAAGCAAGAAGGTGCTAAACAAGCTACACAAGCAACAAGCACTAGAGCAGCTACACAATCTAAACAAGTAAGGAAGTAAAGCAAGCTTGTGTAAGAGGATGCAAACCACCGTGAAGTGTGGGATGAGAAGACACGGCGATGTTTTCCCTGGATCACTTGGTTGCCACCAAGCTACGTCCAGTTGTGGCGATGCACCGACTTGGTGATTCACGCGCAACTTGGCATCTCCTAGCCAACTCCCACAGCCGGGGGCGCCGTGCAATCAACACAAGAACGGGATCCTCCAAGCCACGCTCTACTAGAGTACGAACTCCCATGGGGAAGGCTCAAGAACCCCCTCATAAATCCTCTTCTCTGGAGCACCGCACAATCTCCACGCGTGCTTCAACGGAGTCTCTTGCCACCAAGCCGTCTAGGAGGTGGCAACCTCCAAGAGTAACAAGCACACCGGCTTGCAACACGAACACCTAGTGCCACTCGATGCAAATCTCTCAATGCAACGCACTAGAATCTCTCTCTAACTCAATCGGATGAACACTCTCAAGCATGGATGAGTTAGATGGCTCCCAAGCACCACAACACAAGCCACAAAGGCCCTAGTGTGCTCAGCAACCGGCCATGGCCGGCCAACACGTATAGCCCCCATGGGCCAACTAGCCGTTATGCCCTCGAAACGCCCAGAGAACATGCGCAGGACGCGTATGACCGAAACACGCCCGAAACACACGCCGGACGCGCCAGAAGGCCATCGCCGGACGCGTCCGGCGCTCTGTGCCGTGCAGCCTCCAACGGTCGACTCCCTGCGTCCGGCGCTCACTGCGCTTCCGGTGCCGTGTCCGGCGCACGCCCCGCGCCGAGGGCCTCACTGGGTAGCGTCCGGCGCTCTCCGGACGCGCCACCTCCGCGTCTGGGGCAGCACCCAAGGCCACCAGCATCCAGCGCCACTACAGAACACGCCGGACGTGTCCGACCCGTCTGGCCGTTCGTCCGGCGCAGCATCTGACGCTGAGTTGCTCTGCAGCCGCCCCTGGGTAGCGTCCGGCGCTCTCGGCCGCATCCAGCACTGCCCCTCCTGGCGCGTCCGGCCAGTGCACCAGGGCGCTATCTCCGTCGTTTCATCGTCGTCGTCGTGCCATCGCCGATCCAAACCAAAACCTCTTGCCTTTAGGTGCCAACTCCAATAGGTAGAACACTCTTGTCCACACGAGTTAGCAATTCTCTCATAGAAACAAGGCCAAGGGTTAGCACTCTCAAACCGCCACTCGATCCTAGCATGTCGCAATGTTAGATCGCTCAAGTGGCACTAGATAACCGATATGCAAACAAGTTTGCCCCTCTTGATAGTACGGCTATCAATCCTAAACCCGGTCATCAACTTCTCTACACACCTCATGACCGGTGAAATGAAATGCTCTAGGATATATCTTTGCCTTGCGCATTTCCATTTCCACCGTCTTCCACCAAAGTGCCAATTCAACACATGCACCGACACGATCTTCAAAGTGATATGATCCACTTCATATCATCATGCAACCTTCTCGGTCCATCGATCTTGACCTCACTTGCTCTTCACCGTCTCATGGTCTATCGGAACAAGTCTTGCTCAAGCTTCACCATAACTAGGTTCATCGCTCCAAAGCCTCGACTTGTCCTTCACACATCCTCCGGTCCATCGAGCCAAGCCTCATCTCGATCTTCACCATCTTGGTCACATGACTTCATGTCATGTCTCATTTGCAACTAAGCTCCTCCATTGCACATTCACTTGTGGACTAAATTCATGTGTATTCTCATAATCACACCATTAGTCTACCTATAGTTGTCACTCAATTATCAAAACCAAACAAGGGACCTTTCAACATGTTCCACCACAAGGAACCTAACCAACTGAGCTAGGCTCAGTTAGCTCTGCCCATGCTTGTTGGCCATGCATGTTTTATATTGATCCCACTAAATGGCCAAATTAGCAGTAGGTTCAATTTTATCTGGACCTGTTTCCTTTTATTAAAAAAAGATACTCTATCCTCCCAAATCGTAGGCCATTTTAACTTATTTGGATACATAAATTTTTCTACATATGTAGACATAGCTTATCTATCTAGATGCGTAGCAAAATGTATATACCTAAAAAAAGCTAAAATAACTTACAAATTTGGGACAAAGGGAGTACTATAGTATGTATAAATATGCATACTTTGCTCCTTCAATTTGTAGTCCTGTTGAGTCCATTGGGCGTTGATGTAGTTTTACCCCAAAATTATAAAGCTAGTACATACACGTATGAGCTTTTAAATCTTTATTAATGATATGAACCAATCATGCAAGCATAACGTGATCAAAATGAAGGGACACAAGGAACCAAAACCCATTATGTACGTCTTCTTCAGATTGAATATGTCTAACAAAGAGGGCTCATGTACTTTCAACCCCCTTTCGACAGGAAGAATCTCTCTCCTGCGCACGTTTCCTGGCCATGATAGTAGCATATGTTCGTTCCCTTGTGCAGCCTTGGTATGGGGCCATATATTTTTTTTTCCCTTTGTCTTTTACTTTTTGAGTGGGCACGCCTCATTTATTTATTCGTTCCTTAGAATGAAATTAAAGCTTGGTTACAGAAAGCACAAAAGGATCTATTATGATCGATCCTTGAAGAGTTGAAGATAAATATGCCAATCTTCTTTTGGAATTGGATCTGCATGCTTTTGCGCCAGTATAAATGGTTTGGGACAGGTATCCGATCCATTCTTTGAAAAAGAGTGTCGCCTCTCATAATTAGCTGAAAAGCTCGGTAGTTTATCCTTTTTTTATAAGTATGTACTTTTTTACCAAAAGAATTGTGTTTTGAGTAACTTGATCACACTGTGCTTATTACTGTATGCAATAGGTTTAGGGAAAAAAAGGAGACAGACAAAAAACACATTTTATTCTCTGTTTACTGTAGCCTCTTTAAATACTTACAATCCACTCTTTAAAAGTTTTCAGGCATGGAACCTACGACTATGCAAGAGCTATAGTAGAAGTGCACTCTTATGTGCCATGATGTCGGTGCAACTAAGGCCATGCTTGGATCCCACCAGTTTTTGAGAATTTATCTTTTGGAAATTAGGTGGGATCCAAACATTCAAGTTTGTGGGCCAACTTTTAGAATCCAACCACTCAGTTTCTAAAAACTAACCAAGGTTTTATCAGTTTCTAGCTGTATTAATGATATTTTTGTCCTTAGTGGTTAGTTGGCATGTTTATGGTGGTCAATTAAATGTTGGATGTAGGGGCATAAGTCTTTTAGCACCAACTAAGAAGGAAACGAGCATTTAGAAACCAGGGATCCAAACACCCAACATTTGTTTTTGTCCTAAACAGTTTTCTAAAACTAGAGGTAGAAGTTGGTTTCTAAGAAGATGAAACTAATCCAAACAGGGGCTAAGAGGGGCTAAGAGATGAGATGGAGTGGAGTGTATTAGAAAGCTGCACTCCATTACAGCTCATAGACTTTAACAATGCATGCAATTTTAACCCTACAAAGCGCCTTGGATTGGCCGATTGTGGGTGATATCCAAGGTAGAAAAAAAAAATTGCACCGTGTGATCCAACTTTTACCGTCCAGATTTGCTTTCAACGATTGTTCACTGCTGCTCCTCCTCGTGTTAGCCTCCTGCTGGTCAACATCATGGAAAATATCTCCTTCTCGAACCCTCTCTCGATCCATCGCAGAAAAAACGCCCCCTTCCTCTCCTCTCTCCGTCTCTCGAACCCTCTCTCCATTCGGGGCGATGCCGAGCGCCGGCGCCTGCGTCGTCGGTGACTCTGCCTCCGCCTCCCTCTCTCTTGCGGTGTAGCGGGAGGGCACCAGTGCAGCTGGCTCTCTGCGCTGCGCACGTCCAGGCCGACGGCGCCCCCAGTGTGTGCAGCAGTGGCGCGAATAGGCCCCGACGCTGGGCTTCCCCCGGCATGGCATAGGCGAGCAAGCTCCACATGTGGTTGCGGGCACGGGTGCCCGCGGGTCTGGGCTGCCCGCCTTCGCCTGTGCCACTGCGGCGTGCCCTAGGGCAGGTTGCCCTCACCTGCCCGCTGTCATGAGCTGCTTTGAGTTGTAATTGTTGATTAAGTCCACAAGAATCAGGATTTTATCTTGTGGAACTTTTTCATTCAATAATTTAGTATGAACTGGATGGTGAAGTGTTGTTGTTGACAAACTATGTATGACGATCGATGGATGTTAAACGTCCAATATATATACATCTAGGTGTAGAATATCTTATTCTACACCAAGGCATGAAATACTGAGAAATACTGGCCGTAAATACTGAGTAATACTAGCTCGCGATCAGTATGGTCAGTATTCGTCAGTATGCGTCAGTATCACACGTCAGTATTACGAAAAAACTGACATATGAGGCAATTACGGAAATTTATTTGGTAACACAGCCAGTAACTAAAACTGACCCCAAAGTACTGAATAATACTGAACCGCGTCCAGTATCAGTCAGTAGTATGCGTCAATATCACGAAATACTGAATAATACTGACATGCGAGTACTGGATTGGTTCAGTATAACAGTTTGATGTAGAACAGCTATCCTACACCTGGGTGTAGAATAGCATTTGTGTGTGTGTGTATGTGTCTATATATATATATATATATACTGTATTTATATATATATACTGTATTTATATATTACACCTAGGTGCATTCACTATATGGAATGCACCCAGGCCGAACTGGCGCGCTGGTCCAGCAATCGACCGCGCGCCGCCCACGGCCCACCTGGTCCGGCCGACCGCGCGCGCCCGTGCCCGTGCCTCCCCGCCGCTGCCCCGCCTCCATTTTATGTAAAAAAATTCGAAACCACCTCCACTTTTCTCTCTCCGCGCCCGCCCCCCTGCCAGAGAAACCGCCGCCGAGGTAACCGCCGTCGCGGTTCCGCCGAGGGAACCGCCCCTATCGGCGCCGGAGAAACCGCCCCCACTTCCTCTATTTCTCCGCCCGCATCCGCTCCTCCTACATTTGTCATTGCGCCGCGGCGATTTGAGCGCTCACGACGCGTGTGCTCCGCTGAGAAACCCCACTCCGCTCTCCTCCATTTTCGTCGGATTTCTCCTCTGCGCCGCCGCGAATCCCCCACGTCGCCGCTATTCCGCTGCGCGCTCCGCGATTCCGCCGCGATTCGCGCTTTTTCCGCCGCGCCGTACCCAGCTTTTGCCCGCAGCGCCGCTCCTAATCCCGCTGGCGACGAGGTTCCGCTCCGGAGTCGTAACCGCAGTCCACACCCCCGCGCTCGCCCGCGCGGTTTGCCCCGACCCCGCTGCCGGCGGAGCCTGCTACTCCTACCTGGTTCGGCCCGGCGCGCTCCACGGTTCCGCTCTGACCTAGGGTTTTCGAGCGGCGCCGCGGTGAGGTGCTCCATCTTCGCTTCGCCGGCCTACTAGCTTCGTCGGATTTTCGATGTGAGTTTAATCAAAAACCCTAACCCCATTGATAGGATGCAGTTTTTTTTCCTCGAGCATCGCCGTGTTCAGTTGCTCCCATAGATGTGAGGCATTTCGTAGGGCTCGATTTGGTTGTAGTTGAGCCTAGATTTTGATTTGCACACTCCTGATCTAGGATTGTTGATGCCTACTGGTAGGGGTGATTTTTTTGTAATTATTGTTTTTGTTTGCAATTTTTGTTTCAATGCATGTTGCAACTTGTATGTTACTGTAGTTGCAAATTGGTTGATTAGTTTTTTAATTCTGCATTTTTTTGTCTCAGATGCAATGTTTTTAGCGTATTCAGCAGTTTGTGTAGTTGCATTTTGAAATTATCATTTGTTGCAAATGGCGGTGTCTCGTAGTTGCAATCTGTTTTGAATCTATCACTGTAGTTGCAATGTTCGGGTGTTTTCTGCAGGGGGTAAATGATGTTGAGTGTATCCATCTTTGAATATTTTTTAGTAGCTGATGTTATATTTTTAATAGCATCCCGAAATGTTCTTTTGATTAGTCATGTGAATTTTTTGCAATTGGTTGTTAGTAGTTGTAATTTTCAATGCATTGATGCAACTGGTAATGTATGATGCAACTGGTATGATGCAACCAATACATAGTTACAATTCGATTTCAATGCATGATGCAACTGGTAATGAATTTTTTTATGTTATGTTACATTAGTTGTGATACAAATGGACATTTGTTTATTACCTATAGCAAATGTACAATTTCAATAAAACGTGAACCAGTTGCATCTGAAATGTTTGATTGGTTGCAATTTGTAGTTCAATAGGACCGTGTTCATCGATTTAGTACACCAGTTGCATCTGAAATGTTTGATTGGTTGTAATTTTAATTGACAGGTTTTTCTATGTTGCAATTGGTTCACATTTTTTTGAAATGAAGTTTTGAGATCGAATTGTTGGATAATAGGTTATTAACCTAATTGTTATTTTTTTGAAGCTGCATCGATACTATTTATGATTTTGCGCAATTAGCCTATCACTTTCTGTAATTATTGCTTTGTTGCAATTCGATTTCAGTGCATGATGCAACTGGTTATTTTGATTGATTATATTTTTGTATATATGCTTACCATGCTAGTTGCACCTGGGGTAGTTTGTTTGTTGTTGTAATTTTGCCCGAGAATTATCTACGTATTGGTTGTGTTGGTTGCAAAAGCGAACTATTATCTATGTAACAATTATCTTTGTATGCTTCTATATAATATTAATGCACTGCAGATACACAATTCCACACATGAATGGGATATTTTCAATTCAACTGAGTTTTTTGTTACTTTTTTTTTTGCTGCAAGTGACCTCAAAAAATGGTGTTGCAATGTTGCTGGTTGTGAATAGCCTATTCTATTAGTTGTAACTGGTAGATTGCCCAAGTTGCAATTTGTTTGTCTATTATTACTATTATTATTTTTATGCATTTTCAACTAATTTTTGTTCGACTATTTTCCCCTCCCTCATTTTTTTTTTTGCAGTTGTTTACAATGGACAAGGAAGGGAACGAGTCGTGCTCGTGGCGTAGGATCCCCGCCGTTCACCCCCGTTGCTTTGTGCGGGGAAGCAAGAACCGCAGCTTAGTGTATACAAGGGAGGAGAAGTACAAGAGATTAAGGCTGCCATCACCCACCCGCCAAGCCGACGTTCGCAGTCAAGCGCACGAAGCACGGGAGGAGACGATCTTTGAACCACACGCCCAAGATCCGACTTCAATGCCGGTGATCATGACGTTGAGGGTGGCAGCGGCGACGATGATGGTGCTGACGGCGATGCAGGTGGTGATGATAGTGCTGATGGTCATGCAGCGCCTGTAGTCGGTCAGAAGAGAAAACGCAAGCAACCCCCTGGACTTCGGTGCTCTCCTTCAGCTATCCAAGGTCTTATCGCAGCTGCCCATGAAAATCCATGGATCATCTCTCAGATAAAGGCAAAGGGTTTTGGCGGTCTGCTGGATTTCAAACCAAACTCTCTGGATAGGAAATTGCTCACCTGGCTTATGCGGTGTCTGAATCCAGAAACTATGAAATGGGGTGGAAAAGTGATCGATGTCAACGAGCACACTGTTTGGTGTATATTTCGGATTTTAAGAGTTGGCGGCGACCCGCCTTCCATGTCTCAAGCAGATGCTCGTCGTAGATGGGACGAGTTGGGGCAACAAATCTGTCCCAGTGTTTACAACAAACTGCGCGGCATTCAGATCAGTGATATTTCAAATGGACTTCAGAGTAAGAATCTCACAGGGGATCTGGGTCTGAGGGCATTCTTCATGGCTCTTTTCCAGTCACTGCTTTTCTCTAACACTGATTGTAGAATTAGGCTCGATGATGTCATCTATACTGAGGAACTAGAGAATACTGGAAACATTAATTAGTGCAAAGCAGTAGTTGACAATCTTTCCAAAGCTGGATGTCTCTATAAGATGGATTTCAATATTAAAGGTGAATTTGCACCCATCTCAGGTTGCGGCATTTTTCTGGTGGTAAGTTCCTTCTTTTTTCGTGCCCCCCTGATGCTTCCGTTTTTTTTCGATCTCTGTGTGGTTCTATTTTTTTATCATTTTTATTTTTTTAGTTGCAATTGTGCTATGGTACTAGTAGCAAATGCGAAGTAGTTTCTGTTGCAATTGGCACTCATATTTTATCCAACCAGTAACACGCATTTCCCCCAATGTGTTTTTTGTGTTTTTCTTTTTTTCTACACGCAGATACTATATGTTGATTTCCTGAAGCATGAGCTACCTATAAATGTATTTGATCTGCCCCGATGTGCTATACTGACTGGTGAAAACATCGAGGCAATTTCAAATTTGGATCGCAGGGGAGATGTCGCTGCTGGTGCTACTGAGTACGGCAACCTCAGGGTAAGATGCTGAGAGTTTTTTTTAGAGAAAAACTAGTTTGTTTTGTTTTTTTGTATGTGTTCTTAACAAACTTTTTGTGTTTTTGCTCTCCCTTTTTTGTGTGTTTTTAAAAAACTGGCAGCTGAGAAGCATCACTGTGACATGTTACAAACCTTAGCCTGCGGTTCCTGTGGTTCCTGCTGCTCCTTGCCCTACCACGGCCGCCCCCCCGCCTGCCACTGCTACCAACGCACCTTCCGCTGTTCCGCAGGGAAGTTCCGACGTTGCGGGCACTTCAGGGGATGTGGCAGGCTCACACCTTGCCCCTGGGGGGCACGCCGCTACTGTGCTGCAGGCTCCTGTTCTACACCAATACCCGAGTTTGAGCATTGTGTTGGGCCAGAGCATTGTTGATGCAGTCGGAAGGAGCAGGAAGGCAGAGGCTCTAGATATATTCAAGGTTTTTGATGACAACGTGAAACAGGCCTAAGACTACGCGGCCAAGGCTGCTCAGTTCATTACCATGGGCAATGAACTGATGGCAAAAAGTCACCAGGAGTGCATGAGTGCCATGGCGAACCTGCTTGATGCTGCCCGTGCTGATAGGGATGCTCGTAATGCGTGTAGGAGGGGGAAGGGTTCGAAGAAAACAGCCCCATCATTAGGTTGTTTGTAGTTGTTTTTTGTTTTTCGTGTTGCAATCATTTTTATTGCAAATGTGTTGATATTGGTGTGGTTTTTTTAATGTTTTGTGTTTTGTTTTTTGTTCTTGGTATGCAAAAGGCCCCCCACTGTTGATGAAGGTCAAATGGAAGCAGCCGCGGATGAAGAAAACGCCGCTCGTGCTGATAGGAAAGGTGCTAATCCACGTAGGAGGGCAAAGAAGCCGAAGAAAATAGCTCCAGCATCAGGTTTTTTTGTTGTTGCATTCTTTTTATTTGTATGCATATTGCAATTACCACTATATATGTGTTGCAATTTGGTTGTCTGCTACTAGTTCTTGGTTTTATTTGGCCTCGCTTTTATTTTATTTTGCTTTTTTTTGAGTTTTTTATTTTTGTTTTGCTTGTTTGTCTTTGGGACGCAAATTCAAGACCCCCAATGTTGATGAAGTTCAAACGGACGCAGCGGTGGACGATGAAAATATTCACCAACAAGAAACCGATGGAGGAATTTTTGTCGGAGACAGGTCACCACCAGGTAGTTTGTTTTGATTCATCTTTTTTTTACACTCTCTCTTTTTGTTGTGTGATTTACTCTCTCTCTTTTTTGTTATCCATATGTAGCTCAAGAACAAAGCATGGGAGACGGGGTTGACGACGATGATTTTTATTTACATATGGGAGATTTCGGAGTACATTTCCCAAACCCAGGTTCATATGCTGTAATTCTTTTTTTTTTCCATGCTGCAATTGGACCATATCATGTGTTGCAATTGGTCACAAAGTTGCCTAAAAGTTTATTTTCCTTTTTTTTTGCATTCCCTTTCTCGGTTGGGGGGTTTCTATATTTTTTTGGTTTGTTGGAGCAGTACATGAGGACTCCTCGGAAGATGTTTTAGTCGAAGATTATGTTTCAGATGAAGATTCCGACGGAGATAGAGTTGGAAGCGGTCAAGGAGATCTTGGGGATTGTGGAAATCGGAGTGAATCCTGAAATACTTTTGTTGGAATGGAGGAAACCATCAGGTTTTTTGTTTTTCTTTTTCCTTTTTTTGGGTTTTACATTTTTTACAGCTTTTTTACATTCTCTCCATTTTTTCTCCCAAATTTTACGGATCCTCGGCTATCGATGAAGGAAATCAACACGATGTAGATGTTGATCCATCTCGCGAACCAAGAAAAGCCTACAGGTGCTGTGTTTGTATTTTTCCTTTTTACCTAGATGTTGCAATTACACTCATGTCTGTGTTGCAATCAGTGTATGCAGTGCAAGTTTAGTGTATTTACCCTTATGTCCTTTTTTTTCATAAATGCAGATGCGTCACGTGTTGATGACGAGCAGCAGGGAGGAGGAGCTGAGCAAGATGTTGACGGAGAAGATCGAAATTCAGAATCCCTTGTCATCCCGCTTCAAATCCGAGTCCCACCCAACTTTGTGGCAACAACATTGAATTTTGATGCCCAGTCATCTCATTTCAACGCGCAATCTTCGCCGACAAAGTCCAGCAGCATTGTGGATGACAAGGAGAAAGGGAGATCAAGTAATATTCTTTTTCTTTTTTTTTTGCTCTTGCTTTTTTCATTTTATCATCCTTTTCTATTTGTATTCCATCATAAATTTTTCATTTTTCATCTACACCGCCCACCTCCTCCATTACGTAGCCCATCACGGGGCTTGGACTTCCTAATCAACCAGCTAGAGACATCCGGTCTTGTGGATCCACCGCTTCATGAGGTTTATTCTTATACTTTTTTTCTATAATTTTTTCATTGCAGCATTTTCTCGTTGCAATTGCATGAACTTTCTGGTTGCAATTTGTACCCTTTTTTTTTGTAGGGAACAACCGGCGTGGTCGGAGATGCATCCATGCATGGACAGTCTTCCAATCTCATTGACGAGACACGGAGCAAGGAGGCATCCATTCTTGTCGACCCACCACCACATGTTGCTGCTCTCGAGGTATTTTTTCATGCAGCTTATTTTTTACAGTCTTGTAAATTGGATTTTTTTTTGCTTTTTTAATGGTTTTTTCATTTTGCAATCTACAGAAAACAACTAGCAGTGGAATTGGAGATCCATCGAGGCAAGCACAGCCCGGAAATGTCGATGATGAGACACGGATAAAGGGGCATCCGATGATGTGGAGGATCCATTGAAGACCTCAAGTGACACACAACGTACTACTAAGGTTTGCAATTTTTTTCTCTCAATACTGTAGCAATTCATGCAGCATTTGCCATGCAATTGGCATGGCTCACCTCTTGCAATCTGTTTCCTTATAGGACAAAAGCAAATGACGTTGGTGTTGCATCCACGGCACGACAGCCGCCAATCTTGGGCCAAAGAAGGATGCTTTGCTGTAAGCTGTTTTTTATGACACAATCACTATTTTTTAGGGTCCCTTTTTTTAGTTGTCACACATTGTTGATTATTCCATTTTTTTTCTCTCTAGTCTCCGGTGGTCGTGGTGGAGGAGGAGTGAAAGTGATTCAAAAGATAGGCGGGAGGAGTAGGGCTGAAAAAATTAAGAATTTAGAGGTTAAAGCCACCCGGCTACAAACTTCCATGTCAACCGATGAGCCGAGCAGCCGGGTGTTATGACTATAACCTTTTTCTTTTTTTATTTCTTCTATGTTTTTATCCTGGTTTTTTCTCTGTTTGTAGTTCATGCATTACTTATGTTGTAATTGGAGTGTCTCACTTGGTTGCAATTTGTGTTTTACGAATGTAACCATCGACATCGGAGATGATTCTAGGCAACCGCATCTTGGCAATGTTCAAGCCGAGGCACGACGACCGCAAGGACTCGCCAATCGCCGAGCATCTCGCGTATGTTATTTTATGACTCAAACACACAAACATTTTATATGTCTTTTTTCTCTCGGGTTTTCACATTTTCCAGGGTGCATCTAACCGTAATCCCCTTCTTTTTTGTTTTTCTCTTTTTTTTCATGTAGCATGTTGGTGCTAAGGACAAGGAAGAGGTCGCTAGAAAGGCACCCGCTAAAGCGGCTCCCGGTCGAAAGGCACCTGCTCGAGAGGCACCTACCGGAACAAGCGGTCCGCGGCCCATATTAGGAAAGAGACGCAAGAGCAACGTGATGCACACGAGGCATGGCTTATTCAGATGAAAGAGGAAGCTCAACTCGAGTTAGCAAATTTGTACAGGGTCATTGACACACAGGCTGGGTCCAGCGAAGGTGTATCTGATGCTGCAATATGCATACAAATAAAAAGAATGCAACAACAAAAAACTGATGCTGGAGCTGTTTTCTTCGGCTTCTTTGCCCTCCTACGTGGATTAGCAGCTTCCCTATCAGCACGGGCGGTGTTTTCTTCATTCGCGGCTGCTTCCGTTTGACCTTCATCAACAGTGGGGGCTGCTGCTGCTGCATACCAAGAACAAAAAACAAAACACAAAACATTAAAAAACCACACCAATATCAGCACATTTGCAGTAAAAATGAATGCAACATGAAAAACAAAAAACAACTACAAACAACCTGATGATGGGGCGGTTTTCTTCGAACCCTTCCCCCTCCTATGCGCATTACGAGCATCCCTATCAGCACGGGCAGCGTCAAGCAGGTTCTCCATGGCACTCATGCACTCCTGGTGACTTTTTGCCATCAGTTCATTGCCCATGGTAATGAATTGAGCAGCCTTGGCCGCGTAGTCTTGGGCCTATTTCACGTTGGCATCAAAAACCTTCAATATATCTAGAGCCTCTGCCTTCCTGCTCCTTCCGACTGCATCAACAATGCTCTGGCCCAACACAACACTCAAACTCGGGTATTGGTGTAGAACAGGAGCATGCAGCACAGTAGCGGCGCGCCCCCAGGGGCAAGGTGTGAGCCTGCCACATCCCCTGAAGTGCCCGCAACGTCGGAACTTCCCTGCGGAACAGCGGAAGGCGCGTTGGCAGCAGTGGCAGGTGGGGGCCGGCCGTGGTGGGGCAAGGAGCAGTAGGAACCACAGCAGCAAAAGGCTGAGGATTGTAACATGTCGCAGTGATGCTTCTTAGCTGCCAGTTTTTTAAAAACACACAAAAAAGCGAGAACGAAAACACAAAAAGTTTGTTAAGAACACATACAAAAAAAACATACTAGTTTTTCTCTAAAAAACTCTCAGCAGCTTACCCTGAGGTTGCCGTACTCAGTAGCGCCAGCAGCGACATCTCCCCAGCGATCCAAATTTGAAATTGCCTTGATGTTTTCACCAGTCAGTATAGCACATCGGGGCAGATCAAATACATTTATAGGTAGCTCGTGCTTCAGGAAATCAACATATAGCATCTGCGTGTAGAAAAAAAGAAAAAAAACACATGGGGGGAAATGTGTTTTATTGGTTGGATGAAATATGAGTGCCAATTGCAACAGAAACTGCTTCGCATTTGCTACGAGTACCATAACACAATTGCAACTGAAAAAATAAAAATAATAAAAAAACTAGAACCACACGGAGATCGAAAAAAAGAAAGCATCAGGGGGACACGAAAAAAGAAGGAACTTACCACCAGAAAAATGCCGCAACCTGAGATGGGTGCAAATTCACCTTTAATATTGAAATCCATCTTATAGAGATGTCCAGCTTTGGAAAGATTGTCAACTACTGCTTTGCACCAATTAATTTTTCCAATATTCTCTCGTTCCTCAGTATAGATGACATCATCGAGCCTAATTCTCCAATCAGTGTTAGAGAAAAGCAGCAACTGGAAAAGAGCCATGAAGAATGCCCTCAGACCCAGATCCCCTGTGAGATTCTTACTCTGAAGTCCATTTGAAATATCACTGATCTGAATGCCGCGCAGTTTGTTGTAAACACTGGGACAGATTTGTTGCCCCAACTCATCCCGTCTACGACGAGCATCTGCTTGAGACATGGAAGGCGGGTCGCCGCCAACTCTTGGAATCCGGAATATACACCAAACAGTGTGCTCGTTGACATCGATCACTTTTCCGCCACCAAGCTCTAATTTCATAGTTTCTGGATTCAGACACCGCATAAGCCAGGTGACCAATTTCCTATCCAGAGAGTTTGGTTTGAAATCCAGCAGACCGCCAAAACCCTTTGCCTTTATCTGAGAGATGATCCATGGATTTTCATGGGCAGCTGTGATAAGACCTTGGATAGCTGAAGGAGAGCACCGAAGTGCAGGGGGTTGCTTGCGTTTTCTCTTCTGACCGACTACAGGCGCTGCATGACCATCAGCACTATCATCACCACCTGCATCGCCGTCAGCACCATCATCGTCGCCGCTGCCACCCTCAACGTCATGATCACCCGGATTGAAGTCTGGATCTTGGGCGTGTGGTTCAGCATCGTCTCCTCCCTGTACTTCGTCTGCTTGACTCTGAACGTCAGCTTGACGGCAGCCTTAATCTCTTATACTTCTCCTACCTTGTATACACTAACTGCGGTTCTTTGCTTCCCCGCACAAAGAACGCGGGGTGAATGGCGGGGTATCCTATCGTTCGAGCACCCGACTCGTTCCCTTCCTTGTCCATTGTAAACAACCGCAAAAAAAATGAGGGAGGGGAAAATAGTCGAACAAAAATTAGTTGAAAATGCATAAAAATAATAATAGTAACAATAGACGACAAATTGCAACTTGGGCAATCTACCAGCTTACAACTAATAGAATAGGCTATTCACAACCAGCAACATTGCAACACCATTTTTTAGGTCACTTGCAGCAAAAAAAAAGTAACAAAAAAACTCAGTTGAATTGAAAATATCCCATTCATGTGTGGAATTGTGTATCTGCAGTGCATTAATATTATATAGAAGCATACAAAGATAATTGTTACATAGATAATAGTTCGCTTTTGCAACCAACACAACCAATACGTAGATAATTCTCAGGCAAAATTACAACAACAAACAAACTACCCCAGGTGCAACTAGCATGGTAAGCATATATACAAAAATATAATCAATCAAAATAACCAGTTCCATCATGCATTGAAATCAAATTGCAACAAAACAATAATTACAGTAATAGGCTAATTGCGCAAAATCATAAATAGTATCAGATGCAGCTTCAAAAAAAATTACAAGTAGGTTAATAACCTATTATCCAACAATTCTGATCTCAAAACTTCATTTCAAAAAAAAAATGTGAACCAATTGCAACATAGAAAACCTGTCAATTAAAATTACAACCAATCAAACATTTCAGATGCAACTGGTGTACTAAATCTGATGAACACGGTCCTATTGAACTACAAATTGCAACCAATCAAACATTTCAGATGCAACTGGTTCACATTTTATTGAAGTTGTACATTTGCTACAGGTAATAAACAAATGTCCATCTGTATCACAACTAATGTAACATAACATAAAAAAATTCATTACCAGTTGCATCATGCATTGAAATCGAATTGCAACTATGTATTGGTTGCATCATACCAGTTGCATCATACATTACCAGTTGCATCAATGCATTGAAAATTACAACTACTAACAACTACACAACCAATTGCAAAAAATTCACATGACTAATCAAAAGAACATTTCAGGATGCTATTAAAAATATAACATCGCTACTAAAAAATATTCAAAGATGGATACACTCAACATCATTTACCCCCCAGCAGAAACACCCCGAACATTGCAACTACAGTGATAGATTCAAAACAGATTGCAACTACGGACACCTGCCATTTGCAACAAATGATAATTTCAAAATGCAACTACACAAACCCGCCGAATACGCTAAAAACATTGCATCTACGACAAAAAAATGCAGAATTAAAAAACTAATCAACCAATTTGCAACTACAAGTAACATACAAGTTGCAACATGCATTGAAACAAAAATTGCAAACAAAAACAATAATTACAAAAAAATCACCCCTACAACCAAATCTAGGCTCAACTACAACCAAATCGAGCCCTACGAAATGCCTCACATCTATGGGAGCAACCGAACACGGCGACGCTCGAGGAAAAAACTGCATCCTATCAATGGGGTTAGGGTTTTTGATTAAACTCACATCGAAAATCCGATGAAGCTAGTAGGCCGGCGAAGCGAAGATGGAGCACCTCACCGCGGCGCCGCTCGAAAACCCTAGGTCGGAGCGAAACCGTGGAGCGCGTCGGGCCGAACCAGGTAGGAGTAGCAGGCTCCGCCGGTAGAGGGGTCGGGGGCAAACCGCGCGGGCGAGCGCGGGGGTGTGGACTGCGGTTACGACTCCGGAGCAGAACCTCATCGCCGGCGGGATTAGGATCGGGCAAAAGCTGGGTGCGGCGCGGCGGAAAAAGCGTGAATCGCTGCGGAATCGCGGAGCGCGCAGCGGAATAGCGGCGACGCGGGGGATTCGCGGCGGCGCAGAGGAGAAATCCGGCGAAAATGGAGGAGAGCGGAGTGGGGTTTCTTGGCGGAGCACACGCGTCGCGAGCGCTCAAATCGCCGCGGCGCAATGACAAATGCAGGAGGAGCGGATGCGGCGGAGAAATAGAGGAAGTGGGGGCGGTTTCTCCGATGCCGATAGGGGCGGTTCCTCGGCGGAACCGCGGCGGCGGTTACCTCGGCGGCGCTTTCGGGCGCGGGGGCGGGCGCGGAGAGAGAAAAGTGGAGGCGGTTTCGAATTTTTTTTACATAAAATGGAGGCGGGGGAGCGGCGGGGAGGCACGGGCACGAGCGCGCGCGGTCGGCCGGACTAGGTGGGCCGTGGGCGGCGCGCGGTCGATTGCTGGACCAGCGCGCCGGTTCGGCCTGGGTGCATTCTATATAGTGAATGCACCCAGGTGTAATATATAAATACAGTGTATATATATATATAGGGTTAGTAAGGTGGAGAGCGTAAAGTTAGCCAAGTTAGCCATACATAGGTATATACCCGAAGGTACATGTGGCCTATCTATATATACGGGTATATCTACGCATGTGTATATCTTATAATTATTATTATTACTACTCCTACTACTGTTACCATTTTATGTGGGGAAGTCTAGGCATAGATGAGCATGCATATATATGTCATGATGCGTATATATGCTCAATGTATATGCCAAGTTAAGTTAACTTGGGTGTAACTACGGTTAGCGCTTATGTATATAACTATGGGTTTGCGTATTTATATAAAAAGAAATAGAACAATCATACTAGAATTTAAAAGGGCATCAAAAATTAGGAAAATTGGTATGAACATGTAAAGCATGATTTTAGAAGAATTATTGCAAAGGAATCATGAATTTTGGATCTAGGATGTAAAAGATATGAATTATACAAGATTAAATAAGGAAAAGATATGCATTATATACTTGGGAAAATATTTATGGAATTTACAGCAACGAACAATGGAATGTAAGAGTTTGGGTAGAGTCTAGTGTACCGCGTGAGCCTTTTGTGCCAGTGGGACTAGGCCGAGCCATAGGCCAAGTGTTGGACCCTTTTCTTTTTTTTGTATTTTCTCTTTTTTTTTGTAAAACAATAAACTTATCGATTATGTGTAAAATCACAAAAAATCATAAAACAACAAAACTAATTTTTTGAACTCCTTTTGACTAGGTCTACACTTTAGTATAAAATACTAGGTGGATTCCCCGCGCGTTGCTACGGGTATGAAGAAGGAATACAGACGCGTTGCTGAGCATAACAAATGCGGCCTTTTACATCGAAGCTACGAATTCTCTTCTAGCTACCAATGGAATCAACTGCCTTCGGTTCAATTTAAATAGACTGCACAGTGCATCTTGTCAAGTACAGTGTTGGCCACCATCAGGCTACTCGGAGTCTTCCCGATCCTGGCAAAAGCTAGGAGAACGAACTTTTAGCGCTAAGCAAAAGTAAGTCGCTAATGTCCGCAATTAGCCGGAGAGAGCCGCTAAAAGGTTGGACGAAAAACTCGTAACTCGCTAGCTCGCTCGACTCGCTCGTTAGTGGCTCGGCTCGAGCTCGACTTGTTTTATAATGAGCCGGCTCGTTTTATAACAAGCCAGCTCATTTTATAATGAGCCAGCTCGAGCTGGCTCGCGAGCTGCTCGCAAGCCATAACGAGCCAAGATAAAGAACAAATATTATATGAATCGTGGATTCGATCAATGGATAATGATTGATCATGGTCATGGATGATAGTGTACTTATATTTTTTAGTATAAAATTCATATGTATTTTATTATTTCATTTTAAATATAGATGTGACGTTTTTTTTGCGGATTTATGGTTACCATCTTTTGTATATATTTTTATGCTCTGGCTCGCGAGCCAAACAAGCTAGCTCGAGCCACTAATGAGCCGATCCGAGCTAGCTTTCTGGCTCATTTATATAACGAGCTATAACGAGTCGAGCCACAACGAGCCGAGCCAGTAACGAGCTAAGCTGGCTCGATATCCAGCCCTAGGCCCAAATGGCCTCAACCGGTCCAAGAAGTAACCCTAGACTTGAGTTCTCTCTCACAGGCCCAAGTAGTCTCCTATCGTCTCTACTCTCTCCCACTCTGCTGTGCGCAAGAAAGAGTGGCGGCGGCGGTTGCTGCTTCCAGCGGCGACGGTGGCGAGCGGAGGTGGCCTGCGGCGGTACCTGCTTCCAGTGGAGGTGGCCTACAGCAACAGCTTCGAGGGACTCCAGCCTGTGCGCTCGGAGTCGCGGAAGAGAGCGCTGCTGCCCGCTCATCGAGGTAGGAGCGCCATTGCCCGCTAGGAGTCGCCCCATGCCTTGACCTCGCCTGCGCCGATTCGTGGAAGGAGCCGCCGCCACTGAGCACCAATACAGGTAGTCATCCTCTCACGTCGGGGGCTCGGCCGTCGCGTTGCTCGGTCCAATTCGCCGGCTATGGAGGAACTCATGATTCTTGACTTGATCTACGTCTTCATCGCTCGTGGACTCATCACCAGGAGAGTTGAATTTAAATAGCAAGACATAGAGGAAGATTATAAATGGGCTATCGTGGCCTGTGAGCAGATGAAGGGGCGAAGGGGAACGGGTGGAAGCCGAAGGGGAACAGGCGGATACGGTTTAGTGATGGTAGCCGGGGAGACGCTTTGGCTACCCATCGGCGCGGGAACGCTGGAACGACAGAGTGGATCCATTCGGACGGACGGGAACGCTGGTACGATAGTGGATCCGTTCGGCACTGATGGATGGCGATACGTTTGGCACCAATTGATTTGTTCAGCAGCTGAAAGTAACGGAAATTTGATGATGTGGCGCAAGGAGAGATCAGAGAATTAACTAAGTGGGGTTTGTTTATGTAAGAAGTATAGATTTGGTGTAGTTATAGATCTACGTTACTTTCTTAAACTAAGAGGATGTTTTCGTACTCCTTTGGAAGTGAGATATTTATGGTAATCTAGAATTGATACGTAGAATCTATGCTAAAACTTTCATGGACGATAGATGCATATTGACTAAGTTCAAGTTTAAAGCAAAAAACATCCAACATGAAATACGACAAAGAAGCACAAAGCACTCGAGCCCATGCCACCATAGGTGACAGATCTGTCTCCCTACAAATAGTGATGCAAGCGGGCTTGATACTCCTACGCGCGGCTCGCATGACCCACATTAGCTACTTACAAAACTTGTGTATATGCATGCCTCAGCCCTATGCTTGGTCTTGCCACCACAGTGCGGAGGCGTCTCATTCCATCAGCGTCGGAAACAGGCATGCTCGGCAACTCGGGCTCAAATCTTTGCAAGCTTAGTGGTCTTGATACATGTGAAGCATCCCATTGGGGCTCTGTAAGGTCCTAGATGGCTAGAGGGGGGGGTGAATAGCCTATAAAAATTTCTACAAACTCACTAAGCAAACTTCGTTAGATACACAAACGGCGGAAAGCAAGTTATGCTTAGCCTACTAGATGTTGCAAGCCTCCTATCCAAGCAATTCTAGTAGGTGATCACTAGTACACACAAAAGCTACCACTAGTGATCAAGAGTTCTACCCACGGGATTTAGTCTACACAAGAAGTGGTTCCCGACCGACCACACAAGCAATTCTACCCACGGGATTTAGTCTACACAAGATGTGGTTCCCGACCGACCACGCAAGCAATTCTACTTTGCAAGAATGTAATCAAAGTAATACAAGAGAGGGTAGGAGCTTGTTATACCGACGTGTAGAGTCGAGGTTGCCAATCACCAAGGAGATGAACAATCAATCACAATCGGCAACACACAAAGGAAGATGACCAATCACCGGGAGACAAGATGAACACAATGATTTATCCCCGGATGTTCACTTGGGCACCGCCAAGCTACGTCACCCGTTGTGTCGACCAACACCTAGATGGTTCCTCGGTGTGACCCTCAAGTCACTAGCCCCTCAAGACTCGCCCGCAAGGCACCGCAAGACACCACTCTCAAGCGAGGTACTCAACGACACGCGCAATCCACTAGGATGCTCTTCGTGATCCCCACGAGGTGAGCTCAAACCTCTCACAAATCAACCGGAGGTGGCCAAGAACAATCACCTTCTCTTGCCAATGCCTCCAACAATCTCCAAGCCGGCTAGGAGCGGTACTCTCCAAGAGTAACAAGAAATCCACCGGCTAAACCACCCACAAGTGCCACTAGAATGCTCTCAAGCAATGCAATGCACTAGGTGATCTCTCAATCTCAATTTGGATGAGCAACAAGCAAGAGAGATGAGAGGGAGAGTGTTTCTCTAGCACAAAGGATGAGCAAGTGAGTAGAAATGGGCAAGAGAACCTCCCATGGCCGGCCAAGGGGCTATTTATAAGCCCAAGGCGAAATCCAACCGTTACCCATCGGGCAGGCCGATTTCAACCCACCGGACGCTTCCGCGGCTCAAGCGCCGGACGCGTCCGCGCCTCGCGCGCCACGCGATGCCCGACCGTTGGCGGCCCAACGTTCAAATCACCTCGCGTCCGGCCCGCGTCCGGCCTGCGTCCGGCGACCCGCGTCCGGAGGAAACGCCCGCGCTCAGAAACTTTCTGGTCCGCGTCCGGCCCACGCCGGACGCATCCAGCCCGTGTCAGCCGCCCTCAGACGGCCCAGCGGCCTCGCGACGAAGCCCAAGATGAGCCAGACTCTGCACAGTGAACGGCCCGCGTCCGCCGCGTGCGTCCGGCGCGACGTCCGGCCGAACGGCCGAAAACCAGAAACTTTCTGGTCGGCGTCCGCCGCTCGCCGGACGCGTCGGCCCGGCCCGACGCCTCCGCGGTGTGCGGCCTTCGTCGTTTTGTCGCCAACTTCTCGGACATGCTATCCAACAAGTATACCAACTTGATCATCGGAGATAGCATGATTTCAACCAAATTTTGCATCCGGCGCAATAGAAAATATGCATCCATTTTTCTCGAAAGCCGAATCCCGCCGAGCAAAGCTCGGCGGGAGGAAGAGAGGACCCAAACCCATCTCTACCCCGCAAACCACAGTGCGCCCAAACGCCACCTTTGTAAATGTGCCAACACCACCAAGTGTACATCTCCATGTGCTTGTGTGTTAGCTTTTCTCAAACATTTCCCAAAGGTTAGGTTAGCTCACTAAGCCCTACATGCAATGCACTTCATGAATTCACCTAGTGGCACCCATGCGTCGAATAGCCGATAAGACTTCCCCTCTTAATAGTGCGGCTATCGATCCTAAACCACTCACACCCTCTATGGTGTCTTGAGTGCAAAACAAAATGGCCCTATCGGTTATACCTTTGCCTTGAGCCCATTTTGTTCCTCCAAATGATATGAACACTTCACACCATCATGTGACCGTCTCGATCCATCGACCTTGACTTCACTTGCCCTTCACCGTGCATCGGTCCATCGGCGCCTAGTCTTGCCCGAGCTTCACCATCGCATGGTCCTTCACTCCGAAGCCTCGACTAGCCCTTCACCTTCAACACCGGTCCATGGAGCCAAGCATCGTCTCGATCTTCATCTTTGATCACATGACACGTGTCATGCTTCATATCCAATATGCTCATCATGGGGACAACCTTTCTCTAAATCAACCACTTAGATAAACAAGGTTAGTCCTAGGTTTCATCAATTAGCCAAAACCAAACTAGGGACTTTCAATCTCCCCTTTTTGGTAATTGATGACAACCTCAACAAAGATGATTTTATAATAAAGATTTTGAACTTGTCATACTTGTCCAATCATTAAGCTCACAAGAGAAATTTGGACAACTATAGCAAGTTCGGTTTTGGTAGTATTGCTCCCCCTACATATGTGCATAGAGTTTGGATTTGAAGCTTTGCACATATGCATGGATAGAAGTGTGGGGAGAGTAATTCTACCAAAATGATGCTAAGGTGTAAGAAATGGACCTTTGAAGCGTGATACCAATCGGAGTTGCCTTTTACACCATCCTTAGCACCATGTAGTAACTAGACATCCATCAAAACTCAAGAACCCCGTGAGATCAACATTATAGGCAAAGTTCTTGAACCACTTGTAAGGTAAGGGGAGTCTAGTTACAACCTGTGCATGCTAGTAGATCATTTCATCAATCAAGTTCTATACTAGCATTGCACCACACAAGCAAGGAGACACTACTTGTATAAAACTTTAAAACTAGGTGCCATGAGCAAGTCATATGAGAATGCACAAACAAATGCAACAACTTTGTTCATGAGCTTGCTCCCCCTTCTTGTGTGCATCAAAAAATTTTATTTACCCCTTTATCATGTTCAATCATCTTTTTCTCTCCCCCTTTGTCAACAATTGCCCAAAAATGGGATCAAATTGTGGAGAGAAAAGGACTTTGATGGAGTAAACAAAACTTTAGTCAAATTTGGTTCAATCTAGACCACTTGCCAACAACATTTAATTCGGTTTAAACCAAAGACAAGCTTCTTCACACCTCATGACAAGGGTTATCTTGCCTATGTTGAATTAAACACTTGTAGCAAATATTCTAGATTCAACACTAGGATTGCAAGCCCACAAACATGTCATATGTCACCACTAGATCAAGCAAAGCATAGAAGCAATAGTGGTAAACATATATACATTAAACACATTTGATTTATCATGAATGCTCCAAATGCACCTTGTATGTCTACATGTGCTACCACAAGTATAATCCTAAGAATGAATGACATGTCAACCAATAGTACCTTGCTTTGTCGAAGGAGAGGCATGTCAAGTAGTGGTGGGGTGCATTCAACACATGTTTGAGAAGTCAAGAATATTCAATTCATTCCTTAGCTTGCAAAACCTTCTTTCATCAAGTGGCTTGGTGAGGATGTCGGCAAGTTGATCATCGGTACCCACACTTTCAATGGAAATGTCACCCTTTTGTTGATGATCTCTAATGAAATGATGCCTTATGTCAATGTGCTTTGTTCTTCCATGTTGAACCGGGTTTTGTGTCATCTTGATTGCACTCTCATTATCACAAAATAATGGCACATTCTTGAAGTTGATACCATAATCCTTCAAAGTTGACTTCATCCAAAGCAATTGTGCACAACAACTCCCCGCACTAACATATTCAGCTTCGGTAGAGATTGCCACACTATTTTGTTTCTTTGAGGACCATGACACAAGTGATCTTCCAAGAAGTTGACATGTACCACTTGTGCTCTTTCTATTGATCTTGCAACCACCATAGTCGGAGTCCAAATATCCAATCAATTCAAACTTTGACCCCTTGGGATACCACAATCCAACATCTCTTGTTTGCTTCAAGTACCTCAATATTCTCTTTGCGGCCGTGAGATGACTCTCTCTTGGTGAGGCTTGATATCTAGCACACATGCAAACACTAAACATGACATCCGGCCTTGATGCGGTGACATAGAGTAGACTTCCAATCAATGACCGATAGTCCTTTTGATTCACCGTATTGCCATCATGATCACTATCAAGATTCCCATTGGTGCCCATTGGAGTTGAGATTGGCGTTGCATCTTGCATTCCAAACTTCTTCAACATGTCCCTTATGTATTTCCCTTGACTCACAAATGTCCCATTCTTCAATTGCTTGACTTGAAGACCAAGAAAATAACTAAGTTCACCAATCATGGACATCTCAAACTCTTTTGCCATCATTTCACCAAATTCTTCACAATATGCTTGATTGGTTGATCCAAAGATGATATCATCAACATAGATTTGCACAATGAAGAGATCATTACCAATCTTCTTGGTGAATAGAGTAGTATCAACCTTGCCCATAATGAACCCCTTGGAGTAAAGAAAAGTCTTCAATCTCTCATACCATGCTCTAGGTGCTTGCTTCAAGCCATACAAAGCTTTCTTCAACTTGTACACATGGTTGGGCTTCTTCTCATCTTCAAAACCGGAGGTTGCTCAACATATACTAGCTCATTGATGATCCCATTGAGAAATGCACTCTTGACATCCATTTGATATAACTTGATATTGTGGGCACATGCATAAGCCAATAGTATCCTTATTGCCTCCAATCTTGCCACGGAGCATATGTTTCATCATAGTCAAGACCTTCAACTTGAGTATAGCCTTGTGCAACTAGTCTTGCTTTGTTTCTAATCACAACACCATCTTGATCTTGCTTGTTCTTGAAAACCCATTTGGTTCCAATGACATTGTGATCCTCCCGGCCTCTCAACTAACTCCCACACATCATTTCTTGTGAAGTTGTTGAGCTCTTCTTGCATTGCCATGATCCAATCGGCATCATCCAAGGCTTCCTCAATTTTCTTTGGCTCTTTGGTTGACACAAAAGATGCATACTCACAAATCATAGCCACTCTTGATCTCGTTTGCACACCACTTCTAATATCACCAATGACACTATCAATTGGATGATCTCTTGCAACATGTTGTGGTTGTAGCACTTGCACTTGATTGCTTGAGCTTGATTGATCACTTGACTTATCTTCATTTGACGATCTAGCACCATGATCTTGCACTTGAGCATTGCTAGCTTGCCTCAATGGAGAATTGAGCACTTCATCTTTATCATCTTGCACATCAACCACTTGCTTTGCTCTTATGTCACCAATGTCCATGTTCTTCATAGCTTCAACCAATTGAGTTCTACCAACATCTTCTAGATTCTCATCTTCATCTTGTGACCCATTGGTTTCATCAAATTGCACATCATGAACTTCCTCTCTAATGCCACTTGAATTGTTCCAAACTCTATAAGCCTTGCTTGTAGTTGAATAACCGAGTAGGAACCCTTCATCACATCTCTTTTCAAACTTCCCCAATCTAGTGCCCTTTCTCAAGATGTAGCATTTGCAACCAAACACTCTAAAATAACCAATATTGGGCTTTCTTCCATGAAGTAACTCATATGGGGTCTTCTCTAGCAAAGTATGACAATAGAGCCTATTGATGTAGTAACATGCCGTGTTGATTGCTTCATCCCAAAATGATTGACTAACATTGTACTCATGAAGCATTGATCTAGCCATATCAAGCAATGTTCTATTCTTCCTCTCAACTAGGCCATTTGATTGTGGAGTGTACTTGGCCGAGAATTGATGACCAATGCCATAGTGATCACACAATTCTTCCATTCTTGTATTCTTGAACTCACTCCCATTGTCACTTCTCACTTTCTTGATTCTCATGTCAAACTCATTGTGAACTCTAGTGAGAAAGGTCTTGAAGGTGTCATACACTTCACTCTTGTCACTAAGAAAGAATACCCATGTGAATCTTGTGAAGTCATCCACTATGACAAACCCATACTTGTTGCCACCAATACTTGTGTATGTAGTTGGGCCAAATAGATCCATGTGCAACAACTCAAATGCCTTGCATGTGCTCATTATACTCTTCTTTGGATGTGAGTTTCCAACTTGCTTCCTACTTGACATGCACTACACAACTTGTCCTTCTCAAATACAACATCTTTCAAGCCTTCAACAAGATTGTGCTGTGTGAGCTTCTTCAATTGTTTCATGCCAACATGTCCAAGCCTTCTATGCCAAAGCCAACCCAAACTTGATTTTGATATCAAACATGTTGTCAAAGAAGCTTCACTAGTGTTGAAATCAACAAGATAGAGATTCTCATATCTAAAGCCTTTGAACACCAAGTTGGAGCCATCAAGAGAAACTACCTCAACATCATTTGCCCCAAAAATGCACTTGTAGCCTCGATCACAAATTTGTGCCACGGAGAGAAGATTGAAATCCAAGCTTTCAACTAGCATCACATTGGAGATACTCATGTCATTTGATATTGTAATCTTGCCCAAACCAACAACCTTGCCTTTCTTGTTATTGCCAAAAGTAATTGACTCAATGCCACTATCATTCTTCTCAATTGAATCAAACATTCTTGATGTGCCAGTCATGTGTTGAGAAAACCCACTATCAATGATCCAATGCCTTCCTCCGGCTTTATAGTTTACCTACAAGCAAATCAATGAAGCTTAGGTACCCATTTTTGCTTGGGTCCTTGTAGGTTAGTGACTAAGCTCTTTGGTACCCAAATTGCCTTCTTTTTTGGGCCAACAATGGGTGTACCAACAAACTTAGCTTGTACACCTTTCACACCCTTGGTAAGCACATAACAAGAATCAAAAGGTATAGCATTGTCAAGTTTCTTGTTTTGTTGCTTCTTGTTGCAATTTTGCTCTAGGTGCCCAACTTGCTTGCATCTATAGCAAAACCGACCATTGCTCTTCACAAAGCTAGGCTTTGGAGTTGCAAAGGCCGACTTGCCCTTCTTGGGGTTATAGCCCAATCCCTCTTTGTTAAGAGAGAACCTTTGGCTACCCAAGCACTTTAGCAAGCGGGCCTCACCACCATAGGCTTTGCCTAAGGCATGAGTGAGCTCATCCACCTCCTTCTTGAGGGTCTCGTTCTCTACCATTAGTGTAGCATCACAAGCGAAGCCATCACTAGTAGTGGAGATAGAGTCGGTGGTGGTGGTGGATGATGTGCTACAAGAAGGGTTAGCATTTGTCATGATGATAGGTTGATAAAATGACTCATCAATGATGTCACAAGTAAGACCTATATCACATGATGCAATCACCACTTTCTTTGCTTGTTGCTCAAGTAGAAGTGAGTGAGCTTCTTTAAGCTTAGAATGAGCATCACCAAGCTTCTCATGGTCTACCACTAGACTCTCATGAGTGGTCATAAGCTCACCTAGGGCTTTCTCAAGTATTTCTACTTTCATTGAAAGCTTCTTGCACTCCTTTTCCTTGGCAATAGCTATATCTTTAGTTTCTTGCATCAAGTCATATAATTGATCCTTAGTCGGTTCATCATCATCATCAACATTATCAACATCGTGAGTATATTCCATCTCACTATCATCATCACTATCATCATATTGTACCTTTGTTTCCTTGGCCATGAAGCATGATGGTGATGTAGAGAATAATGAAGACTTCTTGTTGATGGCGATGGAAGCCATAGCCTTGTTGCTTGAATCTTCATCTTCATCATCATTGTCACTTTCCCAAGTGACCACAAATGCACCATTCTTGCCCTTCTTGAGTGTCATCTTGGCCTCATGCTTCTTCTTCTCAAACTTGCCCTTGTTGTAGTTCTTCTTCTTCTCATATGGGCATTCGGCTTGTAGATGCTCGGTGCTATCACAATTGAAGCACTTTCTTGGTTGCTCTTGCTTCTTGAAGTTGTTCCTCTTGAAGCCTCTTCTCTTGATGAACATGTGGCCCATCTTCTTCACCACAAGAGCAAGTGCCTCATCATCAATCTCAAAGTCACCATCTTCCTCATTGGTTTCTTCTTCTTCAAAGATTGGTGCTTTGCCCTTGGAGGATGTGGCTTGGAATGCTATGGTCTTCTTCTTCTTCTCCTCTTCCACCTTCTCATCATCTTGATCAAATTTGTCATATGTCAAGACTTCACCAAGCAAATCATTTGGCTTCTTATTTTCAAGCCCATCTCTTTGTAGCATTAGCTTCAACATCTTGAAGCTCTTCGGCAAGCAAATCAAGAACTTGTGACAAAAGTCCTCATCTTTTGTCTTGTGCCCCAAACTCTTGAGATCATTCACAATCACTTGTAGACGATGAAACATTTCAATGATAGTTTCATCCTCCTTCTTCTTGAAGTTCTCGAACTCACTCTTGAGTCCATATAGCTTGGCACTCTTCACAACCTTGGTGCCCTCATATGTCTCACCCAACCTTGTCCATACTTCACTAGCAAGTTCCAAATCCTTGATCCCCTCAAACACCTTTGTATCAATGCCATTGTATAGGGTGTTGAGAGCCATTCTATTGCAAGTGATGTTGGCTCTATCTTCATCGGTGAGATGATCATTATCAAGAATGGCATAGTCATGCAATGTAACTTGCAAGACCCTCTCTTGAATTGAACCAAGATACATGATCATCTTTCTCTTCCAATGATCAAAGGAACTAACTCCATCAAACATAGGCGGTTTGCCCCCAACACGGTTGAACACAATTTGAGCCATCTTAACACCGTAGGATGTTAAGCCTTGCACTAAAACGGTGACCTCAGCTCTGATACCACTTGTAAGGTCCTAGATGGCTAGAGGGGTGAATAGCCTATAAAAATTTCTACAAACTCACTAAGCAAACTTCGTTAGATACACAAACGGCGGAAAGCAAGTTATGCTTATCCTACTAGATGTTGCAAGCCTCCTATCCAAGCAATTCTAGTAGGTGATCACTAGTACACACAAAAGCTACCACTAGTGATCAAGAGTTCTACCCACGGGATTTAGTCTACACAAGAAGTGGTTCCCGACCGACCACACAAGCAATTCTACCCACGGGATTTAGTCTACACAAGATGTGGTTCCCGACCGACCACGCAAGCAATCCTACTTTGCAAGAATGTAATCAAAGTAATACAAGAGAGGGTAGGAGCTTGTTATACCGACGTGTAGAGTCGAGGTTGCCAATCACCAAGGAGATGAACAATCAATCACAATTGGCAACACACAAAGAAAGATGACCAATCACCGGGAGACAAGATGAACACAATGATTTATCCCCGGATGTTCACTTGGGCACCGCCAAGCTACGTCACCCGTTGTGTCGACCAACACCTAGATGGTTCCTTGGTGTGACCCTCAAGTCACTAGCCCCTCAAGACTCGCCCCGCAAGGCACCGCAAGACACCACTCTCAAGCGAGGTACTCAACGACACACGCAATCCACTAGGATGCTCTTCGTGATCCCCACGAGGTGAGCTCAAACCTCTCACAAATCAACCGGAGGTGGCCAAGAACAATCACCTTCTCTTGCCAACGCCTCCAACAATCTCCAAGCCGGCTAGGAGCGGTACTCTCCAAGAGTAACAAGAAATCCACCGGCTAAACCACCCACAAGTGCCACTAGAATGCTCTCAAGCAATGCAATGCACTAGGTGATCTCTCAATCTCACTTTGGATGAGCAACAAGCAAGAGAGATGAGAGGGAGAGTGTTTCTCTAGCACAAAGGATGAGCAAGTGAGTAGAAATGGGCAAGAGAACCTCCCATGGCCGGCCAAGGGGCTATTTATAAGCCCAAGGCGAAATCCAACCGTTACCCATCGGGCAGCCGATTTCAACCCACCGGACGCGTCCCGCGCTCAAGCGCGGACGCGTCCGGCGCCGTGCGCCGCGACAGCCGACCGTTGGCGGCCCAACGTTCAAATCACCTCGCGTCCGGCCCGCGTCCGGCTCGCGTCCGCGACCAAGGTCCGGAGGAAACGCCCGCGCGAAACTTTCGTCCGCGTCCCGGCCCACGCCGGACGATCCAGCCCGTGTCGGCCGCCGCTCGACGGCCCCGCGGCCTCGCGACGAAGCCCAAGATGAGCTGGACTACGCAAGAACGGCCCGCGTCGCCGCGTGCGTCCCGGCGCGACGTCCGCCGAACGGCCGAAAACCGGGAAAACTTTCTGGTCGGCGTCCGCCCGCCGCCGGACGCGTCGCCCGGGCCCGACGCCTGCGGGTGCGCCTTCGTCGTTTGTCGCCAACTTCTCGACATGCTATCCAACAAGTATACCAACTTGATCATCGAGATAGCATGATTTCAACCAAATTTTGCATCCGGCGCAATAGAAAATATGCATCCATTTTTCTCGAAAGCGCCGAATCCCGCCGAGCAGGCTCGGCGGGAGGAAGAGAGGGACCCAAACCCATCTCTACCCTGCAAACCACAGTGCGCCCAAACGCCACCTTTGTAAATGTGCCAACACCACCAAGTGTACATCTCCATGTGCTTGTGTGTTAGCTTTTCTCAAACATTTCCCAAAGGTTAGGTTAGCTCACTAAGCCCTACATGCAATGCACTTCATGAATTCACCTAGTGGCACCCATGCGTCGAATAGCCGATAAGACTTCCCCTCTTAATAGTGCGGCTATCGATCCTAAACCACTCACACCCTCTATGGTGTCTTGAGTGCAAAACAAAATGGCCCTATCGGTTATACCTTTGCCTTGAGCCCATTTTGTTCCTCCAAATGATATGAACACTTCACACCATCATGTGACCGTCTCGATCCATCGACCTTGACTTCACTTGCCCTTCACCGTGCATCGGTCCATCGGCGCCTAGTCTTGCCCGAGCTTCACCATCGCATGGTCCTTCACTCCGAAGCCTCGACTAGCCCTTCACCTTCAACACCGGTCCATGGAGCCAAGCATCGTCTCGATTTTCATCTTTGATCACATGACACGTGTCATGCTTCATATCCAATATGCTCATCATGGGGACAACCTTTCTCTAAATCAACCACTTAGATAAACAAGGTTAGTCCTAGGTTTCATCAACTAGCCAAAACCAAACTAGGGACTTTCAGGCTCTATGTGGGATGCTACTCGTCCGTGGTGCACTAGAAGCAGTGCTGGTTTTCCGACCACTCCGAACACATCCTCTCCTACGTCACACGTTACACTAAAAGCAACAATGCTATAGCGCCATGGTAATGCACACTTCGGAAGGTACGAAGGAAGGATGTCGTGCTCTGAATGGGTGAGCTAGAGGTGATAGTAGCGGTGTTTTAGGAAGTCGATGACGTGGAGGATACGAACCACAACTGCCATGGGTGTTCGCACACTAAACAACATTTGATCTTTTGACATAAACAATTATTTCTTTTACATCTAAATATTTAGTCGAGTAAAAATTAATATATGTTTTTCTTTAACTCATTACAACACACTAACAATTTTGCTAGTAATATTAAATAGGCAAAATTTCGTGCCACCCATTTTTTCATCACACCTCCCCTTGACTACACTACTACAGATTTGATCTTCAGTCTTTGGCATCATCACCGTCCGATTTTAAAAACCGGCACCGATAGTGCCTCGATATCACTATTGCTGGCTAAAATCGGCAAAGGATAGGACAAACCGGCAGTGATAGTGCCTCTCGGCATATCGGTGTTGGTTCTAGCCACAAACCAACACCGATCATGGGTCATCACCGTCGGTTTTAGCCACGAACCGACGCCGATCGTTTGGATGTCCGAGAAATTTAAAATTTGAAATTCGAATTTTTCAAACGACCTCGGATGGAGAAACGCCTAACACAAAAGTTGTAGATCTCAAAAGTTATGCAACTTCATTGCTGATAATTTTTTAATTCGAAATCATTTACTACTTCAAAATATTATTTGAAAAGTTAATTTCAAATTGGTAAAGAACTCTAATTTCTCTTTTTTATCTGTGGATAAAACTTGTTACTAGTCTTTCTCCCTTATACTAACTTTAAATATGATGGTTTTTTCCTAAAATTTTCTAAAATTATGGTCTATCAAGTTGTTATATTCTTACTACTATTATTTTGGTCATGTTTTCTTGTGAACATTTCAAATTTTAAATTGTAAAATAGACAACCTCAAACAACATTTTGAAACATCAAATGATTTTGGTCAAGAAGTAATGAACATAAAAGTTGTAAAACTCATCAAGATGTACAATTCGTATGTTTGTCATTTTGCCATATGAGAAAGTGAAAGTAATATTGTTCACAAAATTTACATATCTCTCTTATAGTTTATGGAACTCTATGGAACCATATGAGAGATATGTAAAATTTGTGAACAAAGGATACTATTGCTTTGTCGGATGAACAAATGACCAAAATAATAGTTGTAGATATTGAAAAGTTATGAAACTTTATAGTTGGCAACTTTTTGATTTGAAATCATCTTGTCATGAAAAAGTATATTTTAATTTTCTAAAATTTAGAATTCAAATTTTTCAAATGACCTCGAATAGAAAAACAACCAAAATAAGAGTTGTAGATCTCGAAAAGATATGAAACTATGTAGTTGATAACTTTTTGATTTAAAATCATCTTATCAAGAAAAACTACATTTGAATTTCTTAAATTTAAAATTCAAATTTTACAAATGACCTTGGATAGAGAAACTGCCAAAACAAAATTATAGGTCTCGAAAAGTTATAAAACTTTATAGTTAACAAGTTTTCATTTGAATTCGTTTAGAGCCTCAAACTATCGATTTACACTCAGTTTGTAATAATACATGGGGTACCAAAATGGAATATAGACACAAGTGACTAAGGGGTGCAGTGGTACAGGGGAGTATGAGTGAGGGGTGGTCACAGGTTCGAATCCCACTGGCCGTGAAGCGCGCGATTTTCACACGAAAAATGCCGCGACTACAATATTTTTTACCTTGGCGGGCAAAATGATTAGCCAAGGCGGTTTTTGCAACCACCTTGGAGGTAAGGTCACGGTAAATGTGACCATTAACCGAGGCAGTCCCATGCCCGCCATGTTAATCAAAAAAATAAAAAATCCCAGATCCCACCGGCCGCGAAGTGCGTGAAAAATGCTGCGACTTACGACTTTGACGAAGCGGGCGGGTGGATGACCGACGGGGAGCCTCCCGAGATTTAAAATTTTTTGCTATTTTTTTAGCTTGTTTTGACATTTCCTAAAAAACAAATCACAGTTGGGTCGAAAGAACTGACATTGATGTCAACCCCCCATCACTGCCGGTTTGATTGTGCTGGTTCAAAATCTGACAGTGATGGGGGGTTTTGATCCGACACTAAAGACCAAACCTGGGGTAGTGCTAGGCTGTGGAGAGTTCCTTCTGGTTGTATATCTGACTTGGGCTCATGACACATATGAGTCAGGATAACTCGCATCCAATGATGGTAGATACAAAGTCCGAGGACAATTGCTATATGTATTGTGTTCAGCTACAATACACGTGCAGGGGTGCTTATAATATATATAAATAGCAATCGCATTTGAAAAGTGGGGGCCAGATCCAAAAAAATGAAGCCCAGATCCCACCGGCCATGAAGCACGTGATTTTTGCGCGAAAAATGCCGTGACTTCCGACGTCGACGGAGCAGGCGGGTAGCTGACCAAAGGGGGCCTCCCTAGATTTAAAATTTTTTTGCTATTTTTTTAGCTTCCTTTGGGATTTCCTAAAACTACATCACCGTCGCCGAAGAACCGACACCGATGTCAACCCCCCATCGCCGCCGGTTTGGTTGTTCCTGGTTCAAAATCCGACAAAGTTGATGGGGGTTTTGAACCGAGACCAAAGACCAAATCTGGGGTAGTGCTACCGGGTAGTCGAGAGTTCCTTCAGGTTGTATATCTAACTCGGACTCATGACACATACTCATATGTGTTAGGATAACTCGCATCCAATGATGACAGATACAAAGTCCTATTCCAATACATATTGAATTGCACCCTACATATCTTGTATGTGACCCGGACTCATGTCCCACCACTCATACAAATTAGGACAATTGCTATATGTATTGTGTTCGCTACAACGCTGTGCAGGGTTGCTTCTAATATATATAAGGAATTTGTTGTTTGTCTGTTAACAGATTTTTTGGCCTTCCATCTGTCTAATTGTGGGACGTCGATCTTTGTTTGGTGATTCGTGCCGTCAGTTGGGCATTGCCGGGTCTGCAATGGTGTGTTTTTGCTTAACCGGTTCGCAACTGGATACTGTAAACCCATGACCTGTAATTTTTGAAATCCACGCCCACTTTGTCTTATCCTCTTCTGGTTGCTTCCCCCAATCCATCCGTTCCCCATTTTCGCTGTGTCCGGAGGCGGACGGTGGCCAGGCGTGCCGCCCGTCGCCGGCCCTCCCCGGCGAGCTCGCCGCGTGCCCTCCCTGCGCCAACCTCACCGTGCACGCCTCCCGGCCTAGGCTCGCCGTGCGCCGTCCCCGACATTGTGGCGCTGCTCGCCGACGCTCCCGCCGACCTGGGATTCGCGGACCCCTCCGGCCAATTCTGCACGAGAGCCTCGTCATGCCTCCCTGCTAAGGTGAGCAATCCCCACATGTGGTGCTTCATTGACTACTGTCCATCCCAGATCGGGAGCCCCCTTTTTGCTTTTGCACTTGTTCTAATCAGTGGTAGATTTAGAGATTTTCTGTACATAGATTACGCATTACTTAATTTGTAGATGAGTACATTTGGTTCTATATTCTTGGTTGTTTTTCCTTAGGGGTCGTCCCATACTGCTTGGTCAGACTGCTGGAGTCCATGTGTGGTGGTTCTCAGGGGGAGGAACCTGGGAACGAGCTTCACGGCAGCGCTAGCTGTTTGTTTTGTTGTATGCAGATGTGCTCAGTGGGATTGGAAGACTGATGAGACTTGAGTTTTTGTGTTGAATGTTTTGAGAAACTGGTCATGGCTTTTTGATTTTGAGTTGAATGGTTCAGTTCATGCCTGAATTTATAGGCTGGCTGTGTGAGTACAGATAACTCTGATAACCTAAGGCCTCTTTATTTTTGTCTTATTAGTTTAGAGAAGAGTAGCTTGACCATCAGTTATTTGGTATGTGTGTTTGAAACTGTCTGTGTGTGTTATTTGTGCATGAATATGTGCAAAAATGCAGGCATAGGTAGTGACTGCAGTTTGTTCCTGAGCCCTGTCGTGTGCTAGTGCTAGCACTACTTGTAGATTCAATTCAACTACAATTTTTTGGGGTGTTCAACGATGGCTATGCCGTCCATCTTCAAAAAATATGCCATCATTTATGCTTTTAAAGGCTAGGCACTGTATATTTTAACTTGCTGCCCCTGTCAAATCAAATTTTCATGATTAGTAGGCGATGAACTCTGTGTGGTGTCCTCATGTTTGGACTCTGAAAACTGAACTCTAATTGTTCTTTTTTTACCAAGAGAATTCTAAATGTTCTGAAGTGGAGTAGCAGACATGTACTTGCCTCGATTGATTTTTGCAGCATTGCATTTTCTGAAACGAATGGCTTTCTTCAGGGTGAATTGGTATGTTTGCATTTAGCAATGCAAGTTAATATCAAATGTTTTTGATATATTGATACGCTATATGATAGGGTGCATTATAATTTTTTTTTGTTGTAAAATTGTCACTGGTGCATTGTCTGTTGTTTTATGGATTGGAGTGCAAGTTAGTCTTCTTCTAGAATTCGAAGTCATAAACTTGCTTAGGCATTGTACTGTCACATGCTCTTGTAAAACATGGGTTTAGTCAGCATGCAAATGAAGCCTCAGCTGTTTTTGTTCAGGTCTCATTCTGTATTTGCATTTATTGTTTTAAGAAAGTCATTAGTTTGATTGTTTGCTGCCCATGATACTTTATAAATCCACAATACTGTGTAATGCTTTTGTTTCACGGCATCCAACTATGATCTCCGATTTGTTTGTGGTAATACGGCAATTTTGCCCCTCGATTTGTGGTGGTATCTTTATCGTGGTTGTAGCAAGTCATGGATGACACTCCCTCATGAGTCATGAACGTTCGATCACCTTTTTTCTCGTAGCCTCACGTAGTTCTTTGTCTTTTGAGAAACACTAGCATAGTAGTAGTGGACTGAAATTAGAGAAGTCACCTATAAGTTTGTAATAAAATATGTAAGGAAACTCGTAACATATCAAAGCACTTTTCTCGGATCCTTTTTATTTTAGCACATGATGTTTTTTCCTGCCCCGTCCTTAAAACTGATGTAATGCATAATGGTTGTTTTGATACTTTGTTTGCAGACTGGTAGGTAGCAGCCTCTTTTTTTTATCCAAAAACCACCCATGTTCCATTTATTTTTCTCAACTTTTTTCCCTCCGAAAAACTGATTTACTATGTTCCTGGACAGGTTTAGTTGCAATGGAGACCCTCCAATCTGATGGTGTTGACGATTTGTTGTTTGACATGTATAAAAAGGAAGTATGTATCCAGATTTTTTTGGTTCTGGTAGTTGTTAATATAACATATTTTTTATATCTTTTTCATTCATTTCTTGCTGCAGGTTTTGAAGCATCTCAAAAGCAATATGAGTGTCAAAATGTTAAGTACATTGGTAATGCTGAAGGTTTGTTAGCAAACATTTTTCATTTTTTCCATATGCCGCTGACTGAAAATGTGCTCATAAATGACAACCTAATCTATTATATTTTTCCAGTTTTGGTATAATTGAACTGCTATTTTTATATTTCCTGAACCCGATTCTTTTTAGCTTGAACCTTCTCGCTTACATTTTGTTAGTACTATTTTTTCGTAGGATGGTGGTGCTGGTACATCCGATCTTGGTGCTAGGAAGTCGAGGGTGGATTCGTTTTTAGCATCAATTGTTGCCGGCAGTGTGAGTTGTTTTGCCTTATTTTTTTATTAAACATTTTTTTGTCCATTGGATCTGTGTAACCTTTTTTTATTTTGTATAGGATGTTCACGCTCCCGATGTTTATGAGGCATTCCTTCCCGGTCTAAAGTCACGATTGGAATCTTTTTTCGGATCCGTGCTGAGTCGAGGTGTGCACATTTTTTGTTTTTGTAATGGGATGCTTCTATTTTTGTCTATAGTTTTTTGTCGAAGTGACGAAATGTTTTATGTTGGTTTTCCTATATTTTTATTTTTTGGATAGGTGATTTCGGGCATTCTGGGTTTGTTTGCCTTGCGCGGTTCAACTACGCCATCAATATTAGAAGAAAATGAGAAACTAGTTGTTGATGTCTCAAAATTTTTGATTGATTCTTCATGTATCAAGATGGACGGTTAGTTTCCTAAATATCATTTTTGGGATTGTGTAACTCACATATTTTCGTAATTTGGTTATCTTCTTTTGCCTTATAAGTTTTATGTTTTTTCATGAAGATTCTGTTTTCATTACACCCTCTTTGAAGCGCAAGGAAGTTTGCAAGTCCCCAACAGCTCCAGGTATGTGGTATATGTTTTCTACTTTTTTGGTTTTTTTCCTAGTTTTACTTTGTGTTTTGCTGCCTTTTTTTATGCACTCAACCCTCCCGGTTTCTTTTGGGATTTTGTTTTTTATATAGCAAAGCGTGCTACAAAGAATTTCATTCCTAGTGAGAGGGAACTCAATATTGATTCTAAGGTGCTTTTCCCCGAGGTTGAACTTAATCATTTTGCTGATGGACCTACAGAGGAGGTTTGGATTCTGTTTTCATCCACTTTTTCCTCCATAAGTTTTTGTGTGCCATGTAATGTGTTAGTGTGGGGGCTTTTTAGCAATGGTGATTTTCCTGTGATGCTTTTTTTTGAAAATGCAGGATGATTGTGATGTAGTTTTTGTAAAGGAGGTGAGATTAAATGATAAGCTCAACAAGATGTCCAATAATTCAGATTCCATGTACAACAAAACCATCGGTGTTGGAAGCAAGGTTGATAATGGTGCTGCTACAAGTGAACGACAAGCAACCTCGTGTGTCATTTGTGAATGAAGAAAGGCGAAGGGACAATGCTAATTTTGTTTCAATTCATGAGTCTGCAAGATTCCCCTTTACACCAGAATCAAAGATGGTTTATAACATAGTGTTTTCATTAGCAAAGAGCAAGCATTCTACGTAAGACCTCTGTCTTTTTTTTGATGCCATCTTTTTGCTAATGCGGCATAGTGGTTTTTTTGTCCAGTTCACCTTGCTTCACTGTATATTTTTTAGTTTGTCCAATCCTTTCCAAGCACATACTATAAGTTAGCATGGAACACAAATTTTAATGCGTGGTTTTTTTTCTTTTTTCTTTTTTCAATGTAGGTCTATTATCGTTGAGATTGGGAAATGCAATGTAACATATCACTCACTTGGTGAATCAATGACACCCGGGAAAAGAGTATCCACCTATGTAATTAATGTTTTTTGTCGGAAATTTTTTCTCGGATAAGCGCCCAAATCTCTCAAGGAAACACTATTTTTTTTCACAAGTAGCTGTAAGTCTATCCCAAAAACAATCTCCTTATCTATATCTTTTCACAATACAAAGTTCTTTATATGTATGTTTCTTTTTTTCATGCAAGATGAGTTTTTGAGCGAGTCACCCGACTACTCTCTTGTCAAAAACAGTTTCACCGGTGCTGCAAAAGCTTTAAAATTGCATGAGTGTGATCGGTAATGTTTCCTTTTTCCTTTTTGTTTTTTGTTTAATTTTTTATGAACGGTTGATTATTCTCTACTAAGGTACATGGCTTTTGTTTGATGCTTTTTCAGCTAAGTCAGTCTGTTGTTAAAAATTGCATTTGATTGCTGAAAATTCCTTTTTTCATATATTAGTGCCATGATATACAAGTTCTGATTTTGCTCTTTTTTTTATCTCAGCTTGTTCTTTCCGTGACGCACAAGAATCATTGGTTTCTTTTCATCGTCGATTTGCAACGCAATTTCTATATTTTTCTCGATTCACTCTATGGAAAGGATGATGATTTTAGCATTCATACTAGGGAAAAGCTAGTAAGAACCACATGCATGTGTCTTTTTGTTTTTTCACACTCCCCGTTTTTCCTTTTTTAATTTCTACACTTATGCTTTTTCGTTTCCCGCATGGTGGGCTTCCCGAATGGATGGGCTATGTTTGTTAATTTGAATATAAGCAGATTCAATGAGTTCAAACTCGGGTATCTCCGTGTTCCAAAACAGGATAACGAGTAAGCTCCTATTTTTTTATGTGTTCCCTACTATGATCATTCAGTAGTAATAGAGAGATACACGAGTTTTGATATTCATTGTGCACGCTCTCTCTCTCAGTGTTTCTATGTGGGGGTGGGTGGTAATGTTCTGTTTAGATGAGTTTGGCAAAAATAGCGATGTAGCTCTAGTGGAATTTGTTTTTGAACAAACCGAATGAAATCCGCTATGTAATTTGTTAAAAATAGCACACAAAATAGCAGATGTTATAATGATTTTGTTCATCTTTACATTTTTTGCTTTTTTGTAGAGGTGATTCTGGTATATTTGTGATAAAATTCATGGAGCTTTACGGACCGGCCCCAGGATGATCGATCTATTCAAGCTGAAGATATCCGAAGCATTCGGGTCAAGATAGTAAACAACTTGGTGTTTTCTCGATCACAATAAAGCAGATAAAACAGCATTGAATGATCTCATTTCTTCAGTTAGTTTTTTTATTATTGTTTCTTATAAGCATTTTGAACTCAATCATTACTGATATTTCTTTTTTGCTCCATTACTTTTTGCAGGGTCCCTCGTGGCCCCGATATGCAGTCTATCGATTCTACAACTTATCTGAAATTATTTTGCTTTTTCGTAGTTTATTGAGTCCGATATCATATGTAATATATAGTTTCGATTATGAAGGAACATTTGTTCATATGTCATAGTTGCACATGATGTAATAAAGCATTGGTTTGTTTTTGTGAATGTTGTTTTTTAGTTTCGATTTTTGTGAATGTGATAGCGGATCTTTGTTATTTTTTGTTTGGATTTTTTGAGATCTATTATTTGCATGTTATATTTTTGTTTAAGCTGCCAAGACTGATTACCATGAGATTTATTAGAAGTAAGTTTTTGTCTAGATACCTTCTATGTTTGTACTCCATGTATTTGTTTTCAGTTTTAGCTATATTGTTGTATGATGATCTTTTTTTGTAGTGCTGCCACATCCGATGATTTGAAGATTTGCATTGCCTGAGTTGGTTTTAGGTCGCTTTTCTCAACTGCATGGTTTATTTGTAGTTGCATTCAAGATTTTGAGTTTTAATCTTTCAGCAGCTGTAGTATTGGTTGATCTTTGTGGTTGTGCTTAGATGTAGGTTTATTCCCTTTTGGTCTTAGCTTTATTTGTTTTCCTTTTTGGTCTTAGATTGTCATCTTTTTCCACCCTTAGCTTTTTAGGTGTGGCTGATCAATTTTATATTATATCTCGACAAGAATTTGTGCCCTTTGTATGTTTTTTGGTCTTAGATGAAGTTGGTCTTAGTTGTAGTTGTTGGTCTTTTGGTCTTAGCTGTAGTTCTTTTGCTATTTTATCTTGTATCTCGACCCAAAGTTTTGCCATCTCGTAGTTGAGTTGATTTGTAGTTGAGTTGTAGTTGTAGGCATTCAGTTGAGTTGTAGTTGTAGGCAATTTTTTCACATATGGGTGCTGCAAAAACAACTTTTTAATCTTTCAAAGCAACTGTAGTATTGGTTGATCTTTGTGGTTGTGCTTAGATGTAGGTTTATTCCCTTTTGGTCTTAGCTTTATTTGTTTTCCTTTTCGGTCTTAGAAATTTGTCTCGATGTTTGAGAAATTGGTGATGAAGTTAATAGAAATGTTTTGTTTAAGTTGATTGGTGTGAGAAATTTGTTTAAGTTTGTTGTCTCTTTCATTGTTATTGTATCCGAGTTTTAGTTGTCATCTTTTTCCACCCTTAGCTTTTTAGGTGTGGTCGATCAATTTTATATTGTATCCGATAAGAAGTTGTGCCCTCTCGTATGTTTTTTGGTCTTAGTTGAAGTTGGTCTTAGTTGTAGTTGTTGGTCTTTTGGTCAGGAGGTGAGGTATGCAGCATGTTAGGGCTTTTTTCTTCTTTTTTGCTCAGCATGTTATTATGTGTTGGGCCTTTAGGTAGTTTTCGGTATTGTGTGTGCCGTAGGAGGCGAGGCCTGTGTGTGTGAGCTGTTAAGTGGTCGGTTGGCCAATAGATGTGAGTGTCTCCCTGTTGCCAAGTTCATGCCGCACGAGACCTTTGACTGAGCATCTCTCCATCCAAGCTGGCTGATGCTGTGCTTTGGCGGTGTTGACAACATCTGGATTGTAAGCCTGTTTGATTACTCAGTCTTAACACAAATTAGTTAATTATTATCTTATACCCCTTCAGTAAGGAAAACAAAAGATGGCTGTGCTATTACTGTCATAATGTACAATCTGTTTTTACAAATTATAGGCTCCTGGCCAACATGTGCTTTTACCTTGGTGCTGCCTCAGGAACAACTATGTTTTCATGTGTCTGATATTGTTGGACTGGTGAGGGATCGTGTTGTCACCTACATTGATTAGTGGCTTTCGCCATCGTTTTTTCAATGAATTTTGGCACTTTTTCAAGGAAGGGCTGGTCTATGTTGTTGAGTTCTCTCACAGAAGTGGAAGGGACCTTGTGAATATGGCCAAGAAGAGGACAAATGTCATTCCCATTATTTGAGGATGGTTGGTTGGCATGGTTGGCGTGGTTGATGTCATCTTCTCTGATGGCAAGGTACCGGATGTTGGTTGCCATGGTTGATATCATCTTCTTTGATGTTGCTCAGCCAGACCAGGCATATTCATCTCACAAATACTTTGTAATTATTATTAGTGCTTTTCTTAAATATAGTTACTTGTGTTTGTGAGTTTAGGTTTGATGGCCAGCTGCCTCAGGCTATCAAGTGCAGTTTTTCTGGTTTGCATCATCTGAGTTTCACGTGTGTCTATGACCAAAAGGTATACAGTTGTGACATTTTTTGCCTACTGATGGTGTGGTTGTGCTTCACTCTATAATGATTAGCTATGGAATGCATAAGGCCTTAATCTTTGTAAGGTGTAGCTTAAATGGTGTTGAACTGCTAGCCTGAGTAGTCATAGGTCCCTGCCTTAATAAAATGCACTTGTATCCATTTTGTTTTTTAGGAAGCATGGGCCATATGCTTTTTAATTTTCCATATGTTCCTGTCTTTTTTGCAGTAGCTGTAGGTCTCTGTGTTTTTTGCAATGGCTAGGTTCCTGTCATTGCAATAGTTGGGTTCAGACAATACACATTTTTGCTGATGTCTGATATGGGTTGAGAATCCTTGGATGGATGTCTGATTTTGGTGACAGTCCACACCCAAGTTCTCACTTTGTCATTTTGGTTTTGTCAAAATCTATGGTCATTGCTTTCGATGCTTTTTATTACATTTAATCTGTCATTCTACAAAAAGTGCATGCCTCCGATCGTCGTTACCTCTCGTAATTGATGGCTTTGAAAAGACTATATGTTGGAAAACTCTGCCTTTTTGTATGTGTGTTGTAAGGTTGCATATGCATGGCTTAATGGAGCTGTTGATTTTCTAATTGAGATGGGAAACTAAGAAATCATGCTTTTGTTTCAGTTCCAGGAGCTAGCTCAAGATTATAGAGGCCCAAAAGGAAGGAATGGGAGGCGATGGTGGGATGCATGATCCTTTTGACATCTTTGCAATCATTCTTTTCAGTGGTGGGTGGAAGCCCTTTTTTGGAGGAATGTTAGTCTGCCTACTGTTTGATCTTTCCCTCTTCTAGAAAAAGACATGCCTGGTCCGTGTACCATGTGTCCCGGTGGCCAACTCATGCTGATTTTGAAACTTTGTATATTCAGTAATGTCTGTTACTGAAATATGTACAGTTTCTAAGAAAATGCTTTTTTCAAAAGCGAATGTCTCTTACTGAACATGGCTTTATGTCATCTATAGCTAATGATTCTGCTGCACATGCATCTCAAAAAAATGAATATACAAGTACTGCAACAGCTGCTATATTTTTTATCCCCTCCATCAGCTGTCAGGTTACTAAATAACAGTGCATTAGAGAAGATCTCAAAAAATAGTACATCAAAAGGAGCATGTAGCTCTTTACACAAGTAGGTTCTTCAAAGTAGAAACAGTACATTGCAAGGAGCATGTATCCACTACTAATCTCATAGGTTCTAGTACATGATCGAAAAACTACATTGATTTTTTATGTTTTCCCAAAGTGTCATTCCCTCCACCGCTTGTCCTATTATTTTGTAGCTTGTCCTTCTCCCCGCATCGCCGTGTTTCTTTGTCCCACTTGCATTGTTGGGGGGCTGTGCTTTTCTGAAAAGGGCATTTCCTGCTGTTGTGCCCTGAGTTCTTGCAGTTCTTGCAGGTGTACTTTTGCTTATTTTGTCTCTTAAACCCCTCAACCAAGGGCATTGCTCTTTTGTTTGACTCATTTGGTTGTCTCCCCTTTGTTGCAGCAATATCTGGGTCTTGTAGTTGTATTTTTGGTGCCGTTCCTCTATTTGAATCTGGAGTGTTTGATGCAATATCTGGAGCTGTTGATGCATTCTCTGGTGTGCTTGAATCCATTTCTCTCATCTCTTTTCTTATTCTCTCTATCTCTTTGGCCTGGTAGTTGTGTTTCTCTTCTGTTTCTGATCCTTCTGCAACCATCTTGCGTACATCGGTGACAAATTATTGAATCTAAGGATTGTATTCTTTGCTGGTAAGCCACTCACTTGTCCCGTACATAACATTTTACTTTCCTTTTTCTTCCATCTCGTGATGATGTACTTTTCTCGGGATTTTTATAATGTCCTTTTTCATCATGACTTTCGTGATATGGCTGCATAAGATCCCATCCTTTTGGAATTTTCCACACATACAAGAGAAGTCTTCACTTTGACGATCCATCTGGACAATGTAAGTTCTGTTCCTGAATGGTTGACATGGATGATCTGAATGGTTGACATGGATGATCTAGTGGTGTGTACACATTGTATGTCCTGTCATTATCCACCTCATCTGCCTGTAACATAGTTGCACACCTAAGTTGCCACTGAAACTTTTTGAATATCTTCAAGTTATATGCTTCTTGTGCTTGCTTCTCCATGTAGTAGATTGACCAGAGTTTTGACTTTTGTTTCGTGCTTGACTCATGGTGTGCTTGAGCTTCATTGTCATATATGGTTTCCTGGATCCTCTCATATTCTTTTAGGAAACTTGTAATGCTGTATTGGGGGCCTACATTTCTTTTGAATCTCCCGTTTATACCTTCACTTCTTGATGTTGTATTTATGAATGGGTAGAATTCATTCTTAAACCACACCGGTGCCCACCTCTCTCTCGTAGCATATATGTTTTGGATGTACTTTATGTGTTCAACCTCATGCTTGATAACCATTTCCTGCCATAGCTGTTTGAATTCTTCCTTTGTCAATGAATTGTTTATAATGTCTCTTAATTCATCTCTGAGTCCTTTCCTATTATCCATGCACCTCCCGCATTTAAGTTCAGCATTATATTTGATGTGAAACACACAATTCCTATGGTTAGCTTGGGGGAATATTTGTGCTATAGCTGATCTCATTGCACCATCTTGATCAGTGATAATCGATATTGGATGCTTTCCACCTACTGCTTCAATGAAGCTCTGAAACAAACACTTGAATGTTTCTGTGGTTTCATCTGAAATCATTGCACACCCAAATATGCATGTAAGCCCATGTCCTGTTATCCCGGCAAAAGGTGCAAATGGCATCCGATATTTGAATGTGAGGTAGGTTGTGTCAAAGCTAACACAATCCCCAAACTCCTGGAAATACCTGACTGACCTTGGATCTGTCCAAAACATGCACTTGACTTTATTTTCATTGTCCACAAGGAATCTGAAATAAAAACTTGGATCTTCCTCCTTCTTCTTAGTGAAATATGCTAGTGCTTGCATCATGTCGTTCTGGCTTGTCTCTCTCCTGAGCTTGCTTCTATAGTTGATGATGTCCCTATCTCTATATGGCATTGCTCCAAGCCCAACTCGAAGAAAAGATAAGATGTACATCATTGTGTTTGTGGGTAGGTTGCATTCATTCAGTGTCCGTATCAACTTCTTTTCCTATTCTGTCATATGCTTGTGGACTCTAAGGAATTTTGCCCCTAAACTCATTGGATGATTATGCTCAAGTATTAGCCTTGTAACTGCCTAGCCCCCATTTCTTTCACTTATGACCATGCTACATTTGCAACCTGTTTTCACAAGCACATTTGTATCTCTTTCTGTAGTAACTTCTTCTTCCTGCGTGTTCCCCTCCTTTGATGTCTTTTGTTTTCCTTGTCTATTGCATCTAAAGGTCTCTCTTATGATCTCACGGTTTCTCTTTTTGCTTTGTGTGCGAGCATGGTCAGCACGAATTGCTGCAAATCCTTGTTTACCAGCATAAGCATTGAAGAACTCGTATGCTTCGTTATGAATTTGGAACTCCTGCCCCTCATACGGGATGTACTGACTGTCAATTTGTTGAGAGCCGTTTTGGCTTGATGATAGCTTTTCATTTTCTAGAAAGTTGTTCACATCTTGCTCATCCAAAAGTTCATGCCCTTGTGCTGCCTTATCAGTTTCTTTGTCTGCTATGTTGATTTCTGGAATTTGTGCTTGCTCTGTCCTCTCTTCATCCCCTTCTTCTTCTTCTTCTTCTTCTTCTTCTTCTTCTTCTTCTTCTTCTTCTTCTTCTTCTTCTTCTTCTTCTTCTTCTTCTTCTTCACCTTCAAAGACATATGTTTGATCTAGCACCATCTCTTGTTCCCGTTTGTAATAATAATTATATTGTTACCATGAAGGAAGGAATATATGTATATACTTTTAGGTTTGTATGCTGAATGGCTGGTACGGGACAACATTTATTGTACCTGACTCTAATTGATTTCTCTAAACAGGTCTATGTTCCAGTGCTCCTCATCTTCTTCCTCCACAGGTTCTGTGTTCTCAAGCTACAGGAATATGAGGTATATGTAAATCTTCAATTTAACATAGACCTGTTTTTAGCATTTTGTCATGAAAACTAAAATTTTATAGTATCATGTACCTCTGTATCCAAATTTGACAGGTTTGGTTCATCATGGGATATGTTGATGTCTCTTCTAAGGATTCCGTCATCCGATGTGAGATCCAAGGTGTTGTATGTCATCCCTGTAGCTTGTTCACTCACCTTGCTTGTTGTGATGATCATATTGTTCTACAAAATAAAATTATTCAATTTTTGGTTCCATTCCCATAGTTGTAGGCAATATGATAAAAGTACATTAAATATTTTTTTGCACCTCAAAATTGTCCGGCGCTTCCAAAAGCCCCGTATAGCTTTTTATGGGTAGATCCATCATGATCTTTGATAGATCATCATCTACATCCCATGTGTTGCTATTTGTTGCCATTATTTGCCAAGGAACTGACTGCAACTCATTTGAGTAGTATCAACTAATTCTCCATCCAAGTCCAATGAAGTAGTTGTAATATCCGATTGTGGCTGGGGTGGGAAGAAACCAAATTTGTTACTTTTGTCATGGTTTTTTGTATTACAAAAACACAAGTAAATGTATAATTGATAATTACCTATTCAAGCTCTTTTCGAATGTTTGTATTGCCATGTTATTGTGTCTTGTTTCCATGACCCCACCTCCACTGTTTGTAGATGTCCCCTTTACCATCATGTTGTAAGCTGCATTTTCAATTTACATGATATTTGTATAAAATTAGTACATGACAGAGGGTGTGGGGGTGTAGCACAGGATATTTTTTTGAAAAAAAGGGGAGCTGCACATCTGCATTTCTGTGTGTTATTCTACCCTTGTGAACTCCTTTTTTTATTAATTCAAACTCTCATACTTTTTTGCAGTGCTTGATTCATTTATAACTCGAAGATCTCTGACTTTTGGCCCGTGTGAGCTATCTCAGCAATGAAGGTAACTATCAGACATAAACACAACCTGATCATGTCCCCAGAACTAACTTGTCTGCTATCGCAACTCTACAAGACCTAGCTGCAGGCAAGCTCTTGCATTCAGAATTTTGCAGACCGAAAATTGAGCTAGTAGCAGCATATATCTAGTATGCATTATTATACAGCTGCTAGTGGGTTGTCTGACTGATAGCTAGCAGCAGCATATACTAGCAATATACAGATGCTTAGTGGGTTGCCTTCTGTAGTGATTTGGTTGATGTTTCTTCAGTGATTTGGTTGATGTTGAGTTTCCCCATAAGGTTAGTTGCAGGCTAGCACTTGCATTCAGATCGACATCTAGGCATACATTGACCAAAATCAACCACTTTTTGTACAATCACGCATCATAGAATGCTGCCAGAAACAATAGATGGACACATGGCCCTCTCGTAGAAGACAAAGAAGATTTAAAACATTTCTTTATAAACTAATATGTGTACAACATTTTCTCTTACTCTTTTTGTTTTCTTTTTTTAGAACGTATCTACCGTTCTTCAAAGCACAGCACGAGAAGACAGAAGACTGAACAAGATAGCATGAGAAGATTCAGTGGATGGTTTTGTATAGTTCTGTACCTTTCTTTGTAATCTCCTGCTGTCCTTTTGGTTGCAAATCTTCTTCTCCATCCTCCATCTTTTTCTCTCTTCTCCCCTTCCCAGGCTGTTTTGGTTCCAAATCTTTTTCTCCAGCCGCCATCTTCTTCTCTTCTTCCAATCCTCAGATTTGTTTCTTTCTTGCTGTACAAGGATACTATACGTGGATTTTAGTTTTGTTCTGGGCTGCTTTTTGTGATGGGCCTTTACTTTTTCCGATCTGCTTTCTCATAATGGATAACTTCGATAACGGGTTTGGGCTATATGTACCCGTCATCAGAATTCAACAGATAGAAGCAGAAGAAATCAGTCGAATCTTTTTTTTGCTTTTGTGTGTGTGGACGACAAATTTTTGTCTGTTCTATGTTAGGCGACAGATTTGCATCTTAAAAATGCGCTGAATACGTACGATAAAGGGTCCCTATATATAAATTGCAATCGGATTTGAATACGTTTCAAATCCAATTGAGCCACGCAAAAGTCTAGGAAAACCAAAGAAGAGCTACAAATCATGTATGCACCTATTACTAAATGCCATGCATAAATAAATTTGGAAAGACATGTAAGGAAGAAAGAATTTTATATAGCTTGGATTGAATTTGGAGGATTAGCTCAAACTAAACCTTCACATTGAAAATAACTGCAAACTTGAATGTAGCATTATATAGATATCTTCGAGAGTGGCATGGTTTAAAAATAGTCATTGATATATAATATTGTAGATACAGTGTAACATAGTATTAATACTCATTTGGTGTATGTTTCTAGGTTTGAACATGGTGTGTATATGTATATACATGTTTACAATTAAGTTAGATGACATATTAATGCCGTGATATGTATCGTAGAAAACATAATATATGTCCAAGGCATCAAACAATATTGACTGGAGCGAACCACAAAACTAGAGAGAGAATAATCCAAGTAGGCAGCTGCCAAGCTCCACATAAAACTAGCATTGGTGCTGTCGGTCACCACCATTAATCTACTAACGCGTTCAAAGCTTCATTCGCGATCCACTATAGAAGCTGCTTGGACCACCGACACAAGGAGCCTTCATGGTGAAGACTACACCCACTGCGTAGTGACCTTGTGTGACCACAAGAATAGCTCATCTTTAGCTTTGCATTTTGTCGATCCCACAAAGATATATATCTTGGCTTGTTCCTTTTGCTTGCCCTTGGACATGTCCTTTCAAAAACAAAAGAAAAGTAAGGGATTTGAATCATTTTTTATGTTTTTAAGAAGGGAACAAAGTTCTAGCAGGTGGTACACAACTTATAGTCTGATTACAAACCAAAGCCATAAGCTTGCATGCCTAGAAGAAAAAACATAGTTCAGTCCATATAGCGAGCCACACAACAAACATAAAAAATCTCAATCCCTTCACTACTACAATATTTTTTACCGTGGCGGGCAAAAATGATTAACCGAGGTGGTTTTTGCAACCAGCTCGGAGGTAAGGTCATGGTAAATGTGACCATTAACCGAGGCATCCCATGCCCACCATGGTTAATCCGAAAAAATGAAAAAGCCTCGAGGTAATGTCTTGGTAAATGTGACCCTTAACCGAGGCGCCCCATGCCACCACGGTTAATCCAAAAACGAAAAAGCCTAGATCGCACGGGTCATGAAGCGGGAGATTTTCACGCGAAAAATGCCGCGACTTGCGACTTCGACGGAGCGGGCTGGTGGCGACGGGTGGGGCCTCCCGCATTTAAATTTTTTTTGCTATTTTTGCAGCTTGTTTTGAGATTTCCCAAAAACCACGTCACTGTCGGGTCGGAAGAACCGTCACTGTCATCCCCCGATCACTGCTGGTTTGGTTGTGCCGGTTCAAAATCCAATAGTGATGTGGGGTTTTGAATCGACACTAAAGACCAAATCAGGGGTAGTGCTACCAGGGTAGTGGTGAGTTCCTTGTGGTTCTCAAACCCATGATACATACTCATATGAGTTAGGATAACTCGCATCCAACGATGATAGATGCAATGTCCGATTCCAATACATATTGAGTTGCACCCTACAAATCTTGTATGTGGCTCGGACTCAAGTCCCACCACTTATACAAATTAGGACAATTGCTATACGTATTGTGTCTCGCTACAACACATGTGCAGGGTTGCTTATAATATATATAAATAGCAATCAGATTTGAATATGTTTCAAATCCAATTGAGCCACGCAAAAGTCTAGGAAAACAAAAGAAGAGCTACAAATCACGTATGCATCTATTACTAAATGCCATGCATATATAAATTTAGAAAGACATGTAAGGAAGAGAGAATTTTATATAGCTTGGTTTGAATTTGGAGGATTAGCTAAAATTAAACCTTCGCATTGAAAATTACTGCAAACATGAATGTAGCTAAAATTAAACTTTCACCGCCATTAATCTATTAACGCGTTCAAAGCTTCATTAGCAATCCGCTATAGAAGCATCTTGGACCACCTACACAAGGAGCCTTCATGGTGAAGAATACACCCACTGTGTAGTGACGCTGTGTGACCACAAGAACAGCTCATCTTTAGCTTTGCATTTTGTCGATCCCGCAAAGATATATAACTTGGATTGTTCCTTTTGCTTGCCTTTGGACATGCCCATTCAAAAAAGAAGGAAAAGTAAGGGATTCGAATCATTTTTTTATTCTCTTAACAAGGAAACAAAGTTCTAGCTGGTGGTACATGGCTTATAGTCCGATTACAAACCAAAGCCATAAGCTTGCACGCTCAGAAGAAGAAAAACATAGTTCGGTCCATATAGTGAGCCACACAACAAACATTAAAAATCTCAATCCCTTCACTACTATAATATTTTTTACCATGGCGGGCAAAAATGATTAACCGAGGCAGTTTTTGCAACCACCTCGGAGGTAAGGTCACGGTAAATATGACCATTAACTAAGGCGATTCCATGCCCACCACGGTTAATCCAAAAAATGAAGCCCATATCCCACCGGCCATGAAGCACGTGATTTTCACGTGAAAAATGCCGTGACTTCCGACGTCGACGGAGCGGGCGGGTGGCTGACCAGTGGGGGCCTCCCCAGATTTTAAATTTTTTTGCTATTTTTTAGCTTCTTTTGGGATTTCCTAAAACTACATCACTGTCAGGTCAGAAGAACCGACACTGATGTCAACCCCCCATCACTGCCGGTTTGGTTGTTCCGGTTCAAAATCCGACAGTGATGGGGGGTTTTGAACCGAGACCAAAGACCAAATCTGGGGTAGTGCTACCAGGGTAGTCGAGAGTTCCTTCAGGTTGTATATCTAACTTGGACTCATGACACATACTCATATGTGTTAGGATAACTCGCATCCAATGATGACAGATACAAAGTCCTATTCCAATACATATTGAATTGCACCCTATATATCTTGTATGTGACCCGGACTCATGTCCCACCACTCATACAAATTAGGACAATTGCTATACGTATTGTGTTTCGCTACAACGCTGTGCAGGGTTGCTTCTAATATATATAAATTGCAATCGGATTTGAATATGTTTCAAATCCAATTGAGCCACGCAAAAGTCTAGGAAAACAAAAGAAGAGCTACAAATCATGTATGCACCTATTACTAAATGCCACACATAAACAAATTTGGACATGTAAGGAAGAAAGAATTTTATATAGCTTGGATTGAATTTGGAGGATTAGCTCAAACTAAACCTTCACATTGAAAATAACTGCAAACGTGAATGTAGCATTACATAGATATCTTCGAGAGTGGCATGGTTTAAAAAATAGTCATTGATATATAATAGTGTAGATACAGTGTAACATAGTATTAATACTCATTTGGTGTACGTTTCTAGGTTTGAACATGGTGTGTTTATGTATATACATGTTTACAATTAAGTTAGATGACATATTAATGCCGTGATATGTATCGTAGAAAACATAATATATGTCCAAGGCATCAAATAATATTGACTGGAGCAAACCACTAAACTAGAGAGAGAATAATCCAAGTGGGCAGCTGCCAAGATCCGCATAAAACTAGCATTGGTGCTGTCGGCCACCACCATTAATCTATTAACGCATTCAAAGCTTCATTCATAATCCGCTATAGAAGCTGCTTGGACCATCGACACAAGGAGACTTCATGGTGAAGACTAAACCCACTGTGTAGTGACCTTGTGTGACCACAAGAATAGCTCATCTTTAGCTTTGCATTTTGTCGATCCCACAAAGATATATATATCTTGGCTTGTTCCTTTTGCTTGCCCTTGGACATGTCCTTTCAAAAACGAAAGAAAAGTAGGGGATTCGAATCATTTTTTTATGTTTTTAAGAAGGGAACAAAGTTCTAGCCGGTGGTACACAACTTATAGTCTGATTACAAACCAAAGCCATAAGCTTGCATGCCTAGAAGAAAAAACATAGTTCAGTCCATATAGTGAGCCACACAACAAACATAAAAAATCTCAATCCCTTCACTACTACAATATTTTTTACCGTGGCGGTCAAAAATGATTAACCGAGGTGGTTTTTGCAACCAGCTCAGAGGTAAGGTCATGGTAAATGTGACCATTAACTGAGGTAGTTCCATGCCCACCACGGTTAATCCAAAAAAACGAAAAAGCCTAGATCGCACGGGTCATGAAGCGGGAGATTTTTCACGCGAAAAATGCTGCGACTTGCGACTTCGACGAAGCGGCCGGTGGGCGACCGGTGGGGGCCTCCCCAGATTTAAAATTTTTTTGCTATTTTTGCAGCTTGTTTTGAGATTTCCAAAAAACCACGTCACTGTCGGGTCGGAAGAACCGACACTGTCAACCCCCTATCACTGCTGGTTTGGTTGTGCCGGTTCAAAATCCAATAGTGATGTGGGGTTTTGAACCGACACTAAAGACCAAATCAGGGGTAGTGCTACCAGGGCAGTGGAGAGTTCCTTGTGGTTCTCGAACCCATGATACATACTCATATGAGTTAGGATAACTCGCATCCAATGATGACAGATGCAATGTCCGATTCCAATACATATTGAGTTGCACCCTACAAATCTTGTATGTGGCCGGACTCAAGTCCCACCACTTATACAAATTAGGACAATTGCTATACGTATTGTGTCTCGGTACAACACATGTGCAGGGTTGCTTATAATATATATAAATAGCAATCGGATTTGAATATGTTTCAAATCCAATTGAGCCACGCAAAAGTCTAGGAAGATAAAAGAAGAGCTACAAATCACGTATGCATCTATTACTAAATGCCATGCATAAATAAATTTAGAAAGACACGTAAGGAAGAAAGAATTTTATATAGCTTGGTTTGAATTTGGAGGATTACCTCAAATTAAACCTTCACATTGAAAATAACTACAAACGTGAATGTAGCTAAAATTAAACCTTCACCACCATTAATCTATTAACGCGTTCAAAGCTTCATTAGCGATCCGCTATAGAAGCATCTTGGACCACCTACACAAGGAGCCTTCATGGTGAAGAATACACCCACTGTGTAGTGACGCTGTGTGACCACAAGAATAGCTCATCTTTAGCTTTGCATTTTGTCGATCCCGCAAAGATATATAACTTGGATTGTTCCTTTTGCTTGCCTTTGGACATGCCCATTCAAAAAAGAAGGAAAAGTAAGGGATTCGAATCATTTTTTTTATTCTCTTAACAAGGAAACAAAGTTCTAGCTGGTGGTACATGGCTTATAGTCCGATTACAAACCAAAGCCATAAGCTTGCACGCTTAGAAGAAGAAAAACATAGTTCGGTCCATATAGTGAGCCACACAACAAACATTAAAAATCTCAATCCCTTCACTACTATAATATTTTTTACCGTGGCGGGCAAAAATGATTAACCGAGGCAGTTTTTGCAACCACCTCGGAGGTAAGGTCACGGTAAATGTGAGCATAAACTAAGGCGATTCCATGCCCACCACGGTTAATCCAAAAAACGAAGCCCAGATCCCACCGGCCATGAAGCACGTGATTTTCGCGCGAAAAATGCCGTGACTTTCGACGTCGACGGAGCGGGCAGGTGGCGACCAAAGGAGGCCTCCCATTTAAAATTTTTTTGCTATTTTTTTAGCTTCTTTTGGGATTTCCTAAAACTACATCACTTTGTCGGGTCGGAAGAACCGACATTGATGTCAACCCCCCATCACTGCCGGTTTGGTTGTTCCGGTTCAAAATCCGATAGTGATGGGGTTTTGAACCGAGACCAAAGACCAAATCTGGGGTAGTGCTACCAGGGTAGTCAAGAGTTCCTTCAGGTTGTATATCTAACTTGGACTCATGACACATACTCATATGTGTTAGGATAACTCGCATCCAATGATGACAGATACAAAGTCCTATTCCAATACATATTGAATTGCACCCTACATATCTTGTATGTGACCCGGACTCATGTCCCACCACTCATACAAATTAGGACAATTGCTATACGTATTGTGTTCTGCTACAACGCTGTGCAGGGTTGCTTCTAATATATATAAATGGCAATCGGATTTGAATACGTTTCAAATCCAATTGAGCCATGCAAAAGTCTAGGAAAACAAAAGAAGAGCTACAAATCATGTATGCACCTATTACTAAATGCCACGCATAAATAAATTTGGAAAGACATGTAAGGAAGAAACAATTTTATATAGCTTGGATTGAATTTGGAGGATTAGCTCTTACTAAACCTTCACATTGAAAATAACTGCAAACGTGAATGTAGCATTATATAGATATCTTCGAGAGTGGCATGGTTTAAAAAATAGTCATTGATATATAATATTGTAGATACAGTGTAACATAGTATTAATACTCATTTGGTATAAGTTTCTAGGTTTGAACATGGTGTGTATATGTATATACATGTTTACAATTAAGTTAGATGACATATTAATGCCGTGATATGTATCGTAGAAAACATAATATATGTCCAAGGCATCAAATAATATTGACTGGAGCGAACCACTAGACTAGAGAGAGAATAATCCAAGTGGGCAGCTGCCAAGCTCTACGTAAAACTAGCATTGGTGCTGTCGGTCAGCACCATTAATCTATTAACGCATTCAAAGCTTCATTCGCGATCTGCTATAGAAGCTACTTGGACCACCGACACAAGGAGCCTTCATGGTGAAGACTACACCCACTGTGTGGTGACCTTGTGTGACCACAAGAATAGCTCATCTTTAGCTTTGCATTTTGTCGATCCCACAAAGATATATATATCTTGGCTTGTTCCTTTTGCTTGCCCTTGGACATGTCCTTTCAAAAATGAAAGAAAAGTAAGGGATTCGAATCATTTTTTTTATGTTTTTAAGAAGGGAACAAAGTTCTAGCAGGTGGTACACAACTTATAGTCTGATTACAAACCAAAGCCATAAGCTTGCATGCCTAGAAGAAAAAACATAGTTCAGTCCATATAGTGAGCCACACAACAAACATAAAAAATCTCAATCCCTTCACTACTACAATATTTTTTACTGTGGCGGGCAAAAATGATTAACCGAGGTGGTTTTTGCAACCAGCTCGAGGTAAAGTCATGGTAAATGTGACCATTAACTGAGGCAGTTCCATGCCCACCACGGTTAATCCGAAAAAACGAAAAAGCCTAGATCGCACAGGTCATGAAGCAGGAGATTTTCACGCGAAAAATGCCGCGACTTGCGACTTCGACGGAGTGGGCTGGTGGCTGACTGGTGGGGGCCTCCCCAGATTTAAATTTTTTTTTGCTATTTTTGCAGCTTGTTTTGAGATTTCCTAAAAACCACGTCACTGTCGGGTCGGAAGAATCGACACTGTCAACCCCCGATCACTGCTGGTTTGGTTGTGCCGGTTCAAAATCCAATAGTGATGTGGGGTTTTGAACCGACACTAAAGACCAAATCAGGGGTAGTGCTACCAGGGCAGTGGAGAGTTCCTTGTGGTTCTCAAACCCATGATACATACTCTTATGAGTTAGGATAACTCGCATCCAATGATGATAGATGCAATGTTCGATTCCAATACATATTGAGTTGCACCCTACAAATCTTGTATGTGGCCCGGACTCAAGTCCCACCACTTATACAAATTAGGACAATTGCTATACGTATTGTTTCTCGCTACAAGACATGTGCAGGCTTGCTTATAATATATATATAAATAGCAATTGAATATGTTTCAAATCCCATTGAGCCACGCAAAAGTCTAGGAAAATAAAAGAAGAGCTACAAATCACGTATGCATCTATTACTAAATGCCATGCATAAATAAATTTAGAAAGACACGTAAGGAAGAAAGAATTTTATATAGCTTGGTTTGAATTTGGAGGATTACCTCAAATTAAACCTTTGCATTGAAAATAACTGCAAACTTGAATGTAGCATTATATAGACATCTTTGAGAGTGGCACGGTTTAAAAAATGGTCATTGATAGTATTGTATATATAGTGTAACATAGTATTAATACTCATTTGGTGTACGTTCCTAGGTTTGAACATGGTGTGTTTATATGTATATACATGTTTACAATTAAGTTAGATGCCATATTAGTGCCTGACATGTATCGTAGAAAACATAATATATGTCCAAGGCATTAAATAATATTGGCTGGAGCGAGCAACAAAACTAGAGAGAGAATAATCCAACTGGGCGGCTGCCATGCACGGCGCAAAACTAGCATTGGCGCCGTCGGTCACCACCATTAATCTATTAACGCGTTTAAAGCTTCATTCATGATCCGCTACAGAAGCTGGTTGGACCACCGACAAAAGGAGCCTTCATGGTGAAGACTACACCCACTGTGTAGTGGCCCTGTGTGACCACAAGAATAGCTCATCTTTAGCTTTGCATTTTGTCAATCCCACAAAGATGTATATATCTTGGCTTGTTCCTTTTGCTTGCCTTTGGACATGTCCGTTCAAAAACAAAGGAAAAGTAAGGGATTCGAATCATTTTTTATTTTTTAACAATGAAACAAAGTTCTAGCAGGTGGTACACAACTTATAGTCCGATTACAAACAAAAGCCATAAGCTTGCATGCCCAGAAGGAAAAAAACATAGTTCAGACTATATAGTGAGCCACACAACAAACATAAAAAATCTCAATCCCTTCAATACTACAATGTTCTTTACGGTGGCGGGCAAAAATGATTAACCAAGGCAGTTTTTGCAACCACCTCGGAGGTAAAGTCACGGTAAATGTGACCATTAACCGAGGCAGTTCCATGCCCGCCACGGTTAATCCAAAAAAAAAAAAGCCCTGATCCCACCAGCCGCGAAGCACGCGATTTTCGCGTGAAAAATGCCTCGACTTGCAACTTCGACGGAGTGGGTGGGTGGCTGACCGGGGTGGGGGCCTCCCAAGATTTTAAAATTCTTTTGCTATTTTTCGGCTTGTCTTGAGATTTCCTAAAATCCACATCACTGTCGGGTCGGAAGAACCGACACTGATGTCAACCCCCATCATTGTCGGTTTGGTTGTGCTGGTTCAAAATCCGATAGTGTTGGGGGGTGTTGAACCGACACTAAAGACCAAATCTGGGGTAGTGCTACCAAGGCACTGGAGAATTCCTTGTGGTTGTATATCTGACTCGGACCCATGACACATACTCATATGAGTTAGGATAACTCGCATCCAATGATGATAGATGCAATGTCTGATTCCAAACATATTGAATTGCACCCTACAAATCTTGTATGTGGCCCAGACTCATGTCCCACCACTCATACAAATTAGGACAATTGCTATACGTATTGTGTCTCACTACAACACATGTGCAGGGTTGCTTATAATATATATAAATAGCAATCGGATTTGAATAAGTTTCAAATCCAATTGAGCCACGCAAAAGTCTAGGAAAACAAAAGAAGAGCTACAAATCACGTATGCATCTATTACTAAATGCCATGCATAAATAAATTTAGAAAGACACGTAAGGAAGAAAGAATTTTATATAGCTTGGTTTGAATTTGTAGGATTAGCTCAAATTAAACCTTCGCATTGAATGTAACTGCAAACGTGAATGTAGCATTATATAGAGATCTTCGAGAGTGGCACGATTTAAAAAATGGTCATTGATAATATTGTAGATATAGTGTAACATAGTATTAATACTCATGTGGTGTATGTTCCGAGGGTGTTGCACTTTTCCTAATTTCTAAAAGATTAGGAGGATGAATTAGGAGTTGTTAGAGAGGAGTTTTTTCTCATCTTGCTAAAAACCAAGGATTAGGAAAGGATCTAGGGAACATTCTCTAAGGCAGGACCGCTGCTACCGCACATGCATGTTGCTTGAGCACATGTAGGAACTTGCAAGGAGGAAATCTGTGTACGGTCAACATGGTGTGTGTTTAATTAAGCCTCCAAAATTAGCTGAATTTTGTTCGGTTCCACAGATAAATCTTTATATGTCAAAAATAATCTTCCAAAATAGCTATATATGCTAGGCCATGCAGGTGCAATGGACTAGTATATATAAGATATAGTTCCTTTGGGATATTTGTTCACTTTTCAGTTTATTTCATTATTATTCTTGAATTTCTTTTCCGTAAAAGAAATGAGAATAAACCTCCGCACATCTTATCCAATTTTGAACCTGTCTTAATATTACCTCACTACAATTGATGGCTCGGCAAAAACGATAAATACCACTATTGTCATGCCTGGAAATTTTTTTGGCGTGGCTAGGACCGCCAACTGTACTTGTGCAATCTTAGACAGTAGTGTCGCATCCATTTTGAGTGTTCAATTCGGTCCGAGTGCTTTGAGATGATGCAAATCATCTTATTTGTATGATTTTCCTAAGACATTTAATCATATCAAATCATATATTTTTTGTAAAAAATTAAATAAAGATAACTTTTATATGGAAATTGTAGATCTCGGCGAGATCTAAACTTTCTAGTTCTAAGTTTTTTCAGTTGAAGTACTTAAGATGCTCAAAAATAATTAATGGCATATTTAGACATAAGGGTATTTTTGACTTTTCATAGCTACAGTTTGACACCGTTAAGTGACATGGAGGGCAAAAAAGTAGAACAGTGGCAATTGTGAGAGCTCATCTTTTTTAATGGCTTGTGCATAATTGCTAACTTTTTTAATGGCACACAGTAAAAGCCCCTAATTCTTTTCGTTGGTAATCTTTGTTTATTCCTTTTTTTGCGACGAAAGAAGAATTATATTAGATAATAGATGGGTACATCAACACGTTACAAGCACTATGGATTACACAAATATCCAGAAACTGATTTTCATCTAAATTGTATCCACACTATGTATAGCTCCGATCTCAAAACCGAACCTATACGACGCTTTGCGGTATGGATGACCGCACAGGCAAACACTCGGCAAAAAGGCTTGAGAACAAATGCCCAACGAACGATAGCCAACATTCAAATAGGTGGAGTTGAGAAACTTCTTCTTTCTATTGTCTTCCTTCTTCTTTCTGCCATCAAAGAATGGGAAAGGCTGATCTGAAACTTGTTCTCCCTAGTCCTTCATTGTGGCTAGATCTAATCACAATAAAATGGGAAAGAGACTGGAAAAAATTATTTGAAGGCGGCGGCACCATCTTTGCCTTGATATCGCCGTCCAGAAATAAATGTCTCCATGTTGTCATACCGATGAGGATGCTGACGCCATAATTGTCACCGTCATCTTCAACAGAGCCGCCATGGAGAAAACGATTCAACCTTGCCCCCTCGCCGTCATCGAAGAGGAGGAGGAGAAGATAAATCCTCAATACCAAGAAACTTGGCATGGAGAAACCCTAACCCTAAGAACTCAATCTACTTAAAAAACTTATTAAAAATGATAGATCCCTACTCCCTCCAGCCTTCGGTAATATGCTGGAGGAGAAGGCAAAGGACCAGCGGTGGTAGAAACACGGAGCGACGGTGGTGGCGGTGCTCCGAGGCCTCGAGGGCTAGCGAGTCACGTGAAGAAATTTAGGAGTGCAGACTAATCTTTGTTTATTTTTTCTATTGACAACCAAAAATGACCATTTTTGTGAAGTTGTCAAAATGAGAAACGGACTTCACCGCTGCGTTCCTCTCGTCGAGATGGTCCAAAGACATAAATGGAATGTTCAATTTAGAGTCCGGATGACAGAGTCATGCTTTCGAGTAAAAATGCCTGAACTATAGGAACTTTCGGTCCGAGACCGGAACTTCCGATCCGCCGAAAGTTTGGCGAAAATGGACTACAGAACTTTCGGTCCGAAATTCATCCCAAAACTACTAAAATTACCATGAGGTACAGCTTGCAAATGCATCTAATGGTTTTAGTAATTATTTTGCAAGTGATATAAATTGCCATGTTGGTTGTGCTAGTTATGATGATACTAGATATGTCACATCGCTAATACTTTTGATGAATATCATGATCAAGAGCCGATGTGTGCTGATAATTCATTGAGTTTTGATTCTTCTAGCAACATGCAACATGTAAATCCATATTCATCGACTATAAGTTCACAATATGTGATTCCACCACAAGACAAACCGATGAATGAGAGAATTGGCTCTGACAATGCCAACTATTTAGCCAATTACTCTCAAAATTCAGCATCTTATGCCAATGAAATTCATAATTCAGCTTCATATGATTCTAGCCGAATCAGTGAAAATTTAGCAAGGTGTGTTAATGGTAATTCTCACAATTCGGCTTCACATGTTACCACTAACTCTAGCCAAATCAATGAGGATTCAGCAAAGTGCAAGAAAGTCATTCCTTATGATTCAGTTTCATATGCTACTTTTAGCTCCGATCGAATTGAAGAAGATTTAGCCCATACTAGAAATCCATATGGCTCCTCTACATGAAAGGTGCCCACATAACATAGGCCATACATGTTATGCCTTGATTACTTGAAAACTCCCGATGGCCGGTGGATACCTGATTTTTGTAGATTTAGTGGTGAAGATGATAAGAATATTGAGGATCACGTAAGTGTATATCTTTCACAGCTTTGGCATTGCTAGTAAAGAAGATTATATGAGAGTGTGGAATTTTCCTTTATCCCTTACTGGCATTGCTTTTATATGGTTTACCTCTTTACCCAAATATATTTTGTCATGGTCTCGAATTAGAGGATTTATTCTATAAACATTTTGGTAAGACCAATGAAAAAAGGCTAATCACAATTGAGTCATCGACCAAAAGTGGATTGCTAGAGGGCACTCAAAAAGCAAGTTTAGCTATAGAAAAGCATGAAAAGCGCCATAAATTAGCTAGACTTGACTTTTCAGAGCTAAAGGGGTCGTGTACTTATCTAGTGATTACTATGTCATTTGTGAAGACCAAGCTCCTGCAAGCAAGACAAAAGGGTTGCCTGTCTGCTCAAAGTGGGCTAAGCCGATAAATCAGTTGGCTAAGCCGATTGCTTCTGTAGCCTATTTTGAGTCGGCTAGGCTGATTCCTCATTCGGCTAGGCCGACTGCCTCTGTTGCTTGCGTCGAGTCGGCTAGGCTGACTCCCAAGTAAGCTAAGCCGACTCCACCTGCTGCTAGTGCCCAAGTTGGCCTAGCTGACCTCTAGTCGACTCCGACTACTTCGATTTCTGTAGCCGCCGATGTGTCTTTGGATGATTCAACACCTGTTGTTGGTCATTCCTTGGAGATGGAAAGCAACATCATTCCAATCAAGGATACACATTTCTCCTACATGATCAACAAGGTACAAAATACAAATATTTTGCTCAAATTCCAATCTGATCACACTATTTCAATTTCTGCATCTATTAGAAATATCCTTGCAAATAGTTGTAAAAGACCAATTAGGAATAGCATTATATTTGTTGAAGACAAAATAAATTTAGATTCTATCGGCCAACAAATTTTGCCATATGGCAAGGCTAATAGTGCTAATTTGTTAAAGCTAAAGATTTCTAAAAACAGTTGCAAAGGTGTGGCCGAATGGATTGATAATAAATCTGATTCCTTCGTTTGCCTGGCTTTAAAACTGACTCCACAAAAGAATTAGTTGAAAAAATCAAAGTACACCTTTGACTTTACTTTTTGTGATCATGTGTTTGATATCTTGCTGAAAAATAATATTATTAGAATCAGTGATCATAATGCTTTGCCATCGATTCAAAACTTAGAAGAGCTTACATATTGCAAATGGCATAATTCCTATGATCATAATACTTGTAATTGCAATATGTTTCGTCGTGTGATTTAATCGGCCATTGATAAAGGCTGACCGAGATTTTCTCGAAGCTCAGCAAATAGACCAATTGGATTCAATTGGTCTTGATGGCAAACAGGTTTTGAATCAGCTTGCATTAGCCAATTCACTCAAAGATCAAGGCTCAAATGCCCAAGAGAGAGATGTAGAGCCCTCAAGTAAAGACATGGTTGTTGTCCATAAAGCACAAATTGAAGATATTTTAGAGGGCAACGTTGTCACTATGGATTCAAAAGATACTGGGGGGCAAGTGATATCTCTCCAACTAGAGCAAAAGTCGATTGATCCTGTTAAGCAAGGGGAATCGGCTAAGGATCCTTCTTTGGAGCATGTCTATCAGGATGGAGAAAAGAAGAAGGATGCTTATAATGCTAATGGAGGCAAAGCTCATAACTAGCAAAAGGATAGAAGACTGAAGCATAGCTTCGAAGAGCTTCTAGCTAAATATATGAAGATAGGTGAAGCGAATATCGCCAATCAGTCAAAGAAGGTCCAGCCATCAAGATTTCCTCCAAAGCACAAATCTCAAGGATGGAATTGGCAAGGGAATAGATCTCATGCAGTAGCAACATATTCTCCTTTTGAGCAGCCAATTCCCATGTCTTATGGATCACAGCCCGCATATGTTCATCTGTATTCATCTTGGGGCTGGTTTGATGAAGAGGCACATGTTCCATCATATTTTAAGCCACAACATGTAGAGTATGCAGCTCCTAGATATTCAGAGAGATCATCATCTTATAATGACCATTTTAATCAAAATCGGTCCGGAGCTCAACCAAAGAAGAAAGTGGTGAAACAAGTTTACCGCATGAAGTCTGATGGCCGAAAGAAGAAAAGTTCAGATCTGAATGCAACTATTGAAAAGCCGATTACACTGCTGAAAAATCCAGCTATTGATGGCAGAGAAGTGGGAAAATCATCTATTAATATTATAGGTGCCAAATCTGAACAAAAGATGGTGAGAGTGCCTAAGATCAAGGAAAAGTTGTCACTGCCCAAAACAGAAACAAAACTGAGATGCTCAATCAGTTTATCGAGGTGGAAAGAAAAGAGGTTATGAAAGCTTAGCGCAGAGAAGCTAAAAGAGAAGGGGCTAGCATGGGTTCCTAAAAGAACTATTCAAGCTCAGAAGGATGATGCCCAAGCGAGTGGTGCAATAAAGGTAAAGGAGAGTAGAAGAAGATTTAAGAAACAATTGCCTAGTTGGAGATTTGCACCAAATCATCAAAATCTTTGGTCTTTGCATCATCTATATTCTCTGCGTATGCTTATGTGGAATTAATCCCATGGCATGTATGGTCATCCCTCAGCTCCCTATTTTGATCCTTGGTGTGGATATTTATGTTGTGAAGGGTTGCCAAATTATTATGCTTATCAATGATCAAAAGCCAAAATATTCTATTTTGGCTATGCATACTCATGTGGATGAATTCATATGGTTGATACTTTATTATCTTCCTTAGCATGCAACATAGCCTATGAATGCTTGCAACCATCGTGCTATTGGAAAGACCACTATGGAATTTACTTTGATGTCTTTTAGGCCTAGGGGGCGTGATGATATGATTTGCTTATCAAGGAGAAGCTTTGCTAATTTTGAGTCATTAGAAGAGGCTTTGTTTCCCTAGAGCCAATTGATAATCAGCTCCATATCATCATATAGTTTGAATAAGGGGTTGCGTCGGCCAATCCATGTGAGAAACTTGGCAATGGAATTGCATTAAACTACGGCCGACGCATGCTAGATAAAACTCAGAAGCCGTTTATAAATTAAGTTAATCAAGCTTCTCAAGGGTTCTCTATCAACACTATCGGTTCTTCATGCATTTAGGAGTGGAACTTCATTCATCTTATATGTTATTGCCAAAGAAGGTGCATTGGTGTTGCACCGATTCAAGAAGACAAGGAAAAAGATGTGTTACCATTTTGTTGATTGATATCTTCTTGATCCCAAGACAAGGTATGGCCTTATTCTAAAATATATGCTTGTCATTGCACTATACTTGTGCTAAGAAGAGACATTATCTTATGGCAAGTACATGTGTCATTGCATGCCAAGCCGATGTGATAAAGCTCATGTTATATCGGCTAACCCTCATTGTTAGGATAGGCAAATGGGCATACGCTTTTGCTGAATATGATTTGACTTTTGAGTCATTGAAAACATTGAAAGGTCAAGTCATTACTGATTTTTATTGTTGAAGCATGGAATTGATTTAGGATATCAATTATTTGTTTGTTACCCATGGAGGCTTTATTTCAATTGATCAGCTTAAAAATAAGGCCAAGGTATTGGCATAGTCATTGTTTTCTCATAACGTGTTATTTGTGACATCAAACCGATTAGAATTATATTTGCACCAATATTCATGCTGAATGAAGCAGTTCTTTAATCAGCTTAAAAACAAGGCCAAGGGATATTGCACTCCAAGCAGGTAAAATATGTTGAGGCCAATGGTGGTTCTTGCTGACAAGTGCAGCAAGTAGCTAGCAAGATTCAACATTTAAAAGAGATCACCATTTGATATTCATCATGATATATGCCTCTACATTAACGCATTGATCGAATTTTGAATTCAGCATATTCCAAGGCATGAGGATTTAAAGGCCAAACATGTTAGCTCAACACACATCGGGCTATGATGTCGGTGGACATAACTTTCATATACAAGAATAGCCGATGCATGAGAATTTTGATTTTTTCCAAGCAGGTGCAGACAAACCGGCTCAACCAACTGATATAGTCGGCTAAGCCGGCCTACAATTTCCAGTCAGCCAGGCCAGCCTCCAGTCGGCTAAACCAGCTGCTACCGTTGGCCTAGCTGACCCTCAGTAGCCAGCATGGTCATTTCGCTCAAGAGGATCCCAAATTGTCCAAATTTGAACCCTATGATCTTGAGGCTGATTTGGATGATTGGGGAACTCCCATATTGCAGTATGAACATGATCCAAACACCACTTGGTGAAAAGTGTTCGGTGAGGTACAATCAAGTTTTGCACCCTGAGCTATAATGAAGAATTGCCGATGACTTGTTACTGGTGTGTTTGGAATTTGAGGAAGCAAGGATGATTATGGGAGATGTCTATAGACTTTGATCAAGCTCATTAGGAGGAAATTGAGAATAACCCAAGGAGGTAGCATGGCAAGTCGCCAACTTGAAAATCCTTATAGAGTGATCACAGTAGTGTTTGAAAACTCATATCTGTTGGAGACGATGTGAGGCGAGTCTCCAAAGAGCAATTAATGGTAAGTGCTTATAAAGGCATTTTCCACATGTTTGGCAAGAAGCCTAAGTGCTCTCCAAGCAATGGCCTATACATATATCACCCTTAGTACAAAAATGGACGATGTATACATCGTCCTTAGTCACTAAACAGCCGATGTGATGGGTATCGTTGCTGCTCGGTATGTTTTGAGAAGTTTTTTCAGGTTCAATGCATCATTCACCAGCAAACAAGGGGGCATATGTTGACAACCAAAATGACTATTTTTGTGAAGTTGTCAAAATGAGATACGGACTTCACCATTGCGTTCCTCTCGTCGAGATGGTCCAAAGACATATGTGGATTGTTCAATTTGGAGTCCGGATGAGAGAGTTATACTTCCAAGGAAAAATGCCTGAACTACAGGAACTTTCGGTCCGAGACCGGAACTTTCGGTCCGCCGAAAGTTTGGCGAAAATGAACTACAAGAACTTCCGGTCCGAGGCCGAAACTTCTAGTCCGTGACCGGAACTACCGGTCCAAGGCCGTACTACCGGTAGTTGGTGAAGATTGGGCATGGATATGAACCGGCTTATTTCTAAGTCAGTTTTTGGCAAGTTTTGGACGTAGGAAACAAGGAGAATAGGCCTTGAAGATGTTTCTTACTGGGATAAGACCACCCCGCTCTATATATATGAGAGGATCATGGCCGATCGATCCCATCCAATCAATCGTCAACCAAAACCAATCTACTAACTCTTTACCCTAATTTCTACTCTCAACCTTCTAGATGTTGTTTATCCCTTGATCCAGGCAACCAAGGATGGCGCCCTAGGCTTGCCGGCCAACCTAGGGCAACCCGACGATGTCCTTGCCCTGACGGGGTCCCCCGGGCGAGAGCTTCGCGGTTCCTTTGCTAGTTTGCTCGAAAACTAGCCAGCTCTTTGTCCCGTAAGTGCGATTGGTTATCCTTTGGTGGTTTGCTTCTAAACCTCTCCGTGTCTCACCATGCAAGAGTGATTACCTCGCTGCGTTCTTCGGCTCGTGGCGGCCCGGGCGTCCAAAGCCCTCGTGGTATGTTGGTCCAGACCACTTTCAGCGTCAACGCTCAACGCTTTCCCTACTTTTTTTTTTTAATTTTTTAGCAGAGCATATGTGTGCTCATTAGGATCCGTGCCCACTAAGGCTTCGGAAAGTCCACAAGATAAAGACAAGATGCCCCTGGTCCCCGACACTATATCATCTCCTTCATTTTCCACTAAATTAGGCAATAAAGAAAATTATAGCCACAAATTAAAGAGACATTATTATTTCCTCACTGCCATTCACAACTAGGGTATAAAGTACAAAAATGTCGGTGATAGCGCATGTCCAACCGTGCATACATGATGTGTTCACCTAAACGGTAAACAGTTGGTCAGATCACCTATTGTTTAGCCTTTATTATTTGGGCTAAAAGACCATTTAGTTAGACATACTAAAATCTGCCTCTAAATGGCCAATTAACAGAAACGTCTGGCTCCCGTTTAGCTTTTATATATAAATGCCATTTAAAGGGGCCATATTAATATCGGTTCAGATGAACAGTGTACATGATTTATGGCTGGTCCTAATCTTTTTCCATTTCTTTGTAATGTGATAATTTGGTCTAGTTTATATATATCTTAGATTGGTCCTTGTTTATGAGGATGTTGCTTTAGAAAAGATGATGATTGTGCCCATCTATATATCAGGATGCACACCCACTGGCTGGGCATCCATATATCCATCCTCCTCTACGCCGCTATGGAGGATGAAGCTATCTACGGCTTAGGTGAACCTGTCCTGAAAATGTGAACGATTTCTAGAACCGGTTCTCAATCTGACTACTGGTCCTAGCTTAAAAAAAGAGGTGATCTTAAAAAAAAAAAAATCTGTAGAGTGGATGGTGAAGAAGATGATGATGTAAGTGGCTGACTAAGGAGATGACAAGAGGGCAGCGCAGTCAGCCACTGATCCAGCCTGCTTGCTAATTAAGGAGTAAGCTAGCTAGGACTCAACCAGCAGCCATAGATCGGAGCTAACGAAGCACACCACCAGAGCAGAGAATTAAGGAGATGAGCGACACAACAGAGCAATTCCGAGCGCGTGCTTGTATTGCAATTCCGAGCAATTTTTTTTAAAAAAAAGTCCGAACAAAGACTCATGATAATAATTCATAAATATTATATTATGTATAGAAAAACAATAATAATTATTATATATAGAAACACAATAAATAAATCTCCCTTCCAAATCTAAAAGAAGAGAAAACAAAGACAGCATGCGCAGAGCTAACGCATGGACACACACACACACACACACACACTCACATGCATCTTATGCATGCTATATAGCTGGATAGTATATATAGAAATAAATAAACAAAAGAAGAAAGGTGGGAATGAAACTAGTTCAAAGACGTTGTGCACGCTGCCGTGTTTTCCGAGGCCGTCTCCTCACCCGTGATCACAGCCACAAGGATCTGCTTGCAGTAGTAGATGGTGAGGGCAGGAGTAGAGTTGCGCAATAGCTCGGTGATGAGGTAGCCGTCCACCCGCATCGTCACGTCGCTCAACTCGCCACCCGTCCTGTACAATATGTCGAAGAAGGGCTGCAGAATGACGTCAGTACCGTTGAAGCCAGTTCCAGACTTGATGGTGTCCTTAGACTGCAGCTGCGGCATGACTGCGTCAGGCAGATGGAAGTTTGTGATGCAGTCTTCCTCGGGCTTCGCCGTCGCGGCGTCTGTGCCGTTGTCGAAGAGGTAGGTGGTGATGTTGGTGTAGTACATGCGGAGGCGCCCGCTGGGGTTGGTGGTCTGGAGGGTGAACTGGAAGGTAATGGCTTCCTTCGGTGGCGGCGCCCGCCCCGTGATGTTCACATAGTTTCCGATGACCACCATAGTAAGCGAGTCACGTCGGAACACCACCTTGATGGCTTCCACGACAACGGCGGCGATCACCACGGTCACCACGGCGGCCACCGCGTACCTCACCACGTCTAGCCACCGGACCGTTGATTTCTCGCCGCCGTTGCCGTCTTCGCCGGTCGCCGCTGCCATGCTTACCGTACCACAGACGCCCTACTAGCCGGCCGCCGCTGCTAGCCTATTTTTATTGGTGTGGGTGCTTCTTTCGCGGCGCTGTACGTCCGGTCGGCCACTTGGTCTATATATGCATAGCGAAAGGATAAGCAATGGTGGATGAGCTAGTGCGGATGCTATATACCTGGTACTACCATTTTTTATAAAATAATTTCCCAAAAATACATAAATAATAATAATTCCATGCTTAAAATATATAACAAATAATTTCATGCTTGAAAACAATATTGTACCTTATTTTAGAAAATTATTGATACTAGCGGCCTGAAAAGCCTGTATGACTCTACTGTTGGCTGTTGGAGTGTTGCATTCGGCACTAGGGCTAAATGTGTCATTTCACGTTGCTTTTAACACCGTTACCTTGTCAAACTAACCGAAGGGCCAAGAACCAAAACGAAATTGGTTTTAGGGCCAAATAAGCAAGTTCAATCAAAAAAGAACCAGGAAACTAAGCACAATTTTTTAGGGCCAAGGAACTAATTTTCTCTCTCTTTCTCTCTATATATAGCTCTTTGCAAAGTTTGCTATGGGACACTGAAAGGATGGCATTTGCTGGCAGACACTATAGAATTATGTATATTTGCTGGTAGGCACAACCTCTATTAGAATATTTAGTTCTAGCTAAGGAGGAGATCAGAAAGGTTGTGAGTGGACTGAAATGCCCTCAGTACGGTGGAGGACAAAGACTGCACCTGTTGGTTCAGTATTTCCGGGTTGCCACTGGAATAGTCGACAACAACACCGGTGGTGGCGGCAATATAGCTCGGTGAGAGGTGAAGGCTAAGTGAACAATGCCATTGGAGGCACAACGACACTAAGGGCATTTCAGACAATTCACACCCTCTCTCCTCTCAGCGAAAAATAAATATTGTTTTATATTCCTTTTTACTACCATATTTATGTTCTTTTATAATATCTATTTGTTTATTTAGAATATTTATATTAATTTATTTTCTTAATATTCATTATATTTAAGAAGTAATCTGGAGCCTTAAAAAAAAGTCTTTGTGCACTCCTGTTTAGATGGATATGAATAAGAGGTAAATTTACAGGCGTTCTTGACTTGCTGGTGGAATCTACCTTGTCCAAGGAATGAAGCAAAGGACAACGAAGGTCCAAGGAATGAAGCAAAGAACAACGAAGGCGGTGATTTAGAAAAAAAAGGTGGTGGGGATTACTGAGTACTCACTTTATTCCCTTAAATGGACTACTGAGTATTCACTTTATTCCACGTGCATGCACGCAGCTGGTCCAAAAAGTGTTCTTAAAGGAAGATGGTGAAGTAATTGTTACTCCATCCATTTTGTTCGTAAACGTATGATAGTTTGGACCGATTTGTAAGTTGACCATTACATTTTATGCAAAAATGATAATAAAAATTATAAAATTAAGATATAATAATTCAAGATAGAATCTAAGTGATATTATGTTAATATCATAAACTGGAAGAGTTTTCCTTAAATCTGGTCAAAATTTGAGATTTCTCATTGAATGACAAGTAGGAGATCGTCAAATACATTTACAAACATAAGTACTCCCTTCGTCTCAAATTATAAGTCATTCTAACATTCTTGGAGAGCCAAAGCATCTTAAGTTTGACTAAATTTATATAATCAAATAATAACACTTATGATACCAAATAAGTATCATTAGATTATTCATTAATTATATTCTTATGGTAATACCGATTTGGTGTTATAAATATTCATAATTCTCTCTATAATTTTAGTCAAACTTGAGATGCTTCGACTATGAAGTTGGAATGACTTATAATTTAAGTTAGAAGGAGTAGTAGCAGGTAAAAGGAGATATATTACAAATAAAGTTACTGTGGCCAAAAGGGGCGGTGCCTTCCCCCTTCCCTAAACAAGACTACTGAAGACCTTGTGTGGTTCATTCCTTAAGTAGTTAGCAAATTTGAGAGAGCTAATTAAAGACAGCGGCTCCATCGCCATGCCATCATCGATACTGGAATCAGGCACTTTGTCGATTGCCAAATGCTTTGCACTCGACAAAGGCTTTGCCAAGTGCCGCACTCGGCAAAGGGCCTTCGGCAGATTTTTTCACGGCAAAGGGCTCTTTGCCGAGTGCCTTTTATCGGGCACTCGGTAAAGAAAAGCGGCCGTCACAGCATCGGCGCCGTTCACGGCGTCTTTGCCGAGTGCCTCCTGGCCGGCACTCGGCAAAGAAATTTTTTATTTTTTTGGAAAAATCTTTGCCGAGTGCCGCGGAGCCCGGCACTCGGCGAAGAATTTTTCATTTTTTTAAAAAAAATCTTTGCCGAGTGCCTTGCCCGCGGCACTCGGCAAAGAAATAAATTTTTTTTAAAAAAAACTCTTTGCCGAGTGTCATGGCCATGGCACTCGGCAAATATGGAAACTTGGGTGCCCAGGTTCCCAGCTTTGCCGAGTGCCTTGGCTATGGCACTTGGCAAAGAGGCTAAAATTGCAATTTTTTTTGTTTTTTACATTCCATCATATATATATATATATATATATATATATATATATATATATATATATATATATATATATATATATATATATATATATATATATATATATATATATATATATATATATATATATATATATATATATATATATATATATATATATATATCAACCATCACAGATATATCACCAACATCAATTATATATCACAGACAAGCCATTTTATCATAATATATCACAACCACAAACACAATTCATAAGTTCATCACATGTTCATCCTGACAAGTCCATCACAAGTCCAACATCACAAGTCCGACATCATACAAATGTGAGCGACCACCAAGCTGGCCACTGAGACGACGGTGAAGCAAAGGCGGGATCAGTCGGTGACGCATTAGCGGGATTATTCAATCCCGCCGACACAGGCTGCACAAAGGAGAATAGATTGCATGTATTAGACAGGATGACTTGGATTGCTAATCTAGGAATTTCTTACACATGTGAGATTACATCTAGTAATCTAGGAATACAGTTTTGGAACTTAGAGATTGCATCTAGTAATCTAGGAATACATGTGTGAGATTGCATCTAGTAATCTAGGTCATATAAGCAAAGCACAATCGAAAATAGTAAACTTTCATACTCACAGGAGTGAAGTGAAGAACTGGAGGTGGAGGAGCCGACAACTGCATTCTCTGCACCATCTTCGGCCCTGAAAAACCTCTGCATACAAACACGATGAATCCATTCATTATTTCAAGAAAAGACTTAAGCAATGAATACGATGTATTGAGCAATGTTGTGCGATACAAACTTACCCAAAACTCCGCCAATACCCGCTACTGCTTGTTGCGGTACTGGTCATCCGGGCCGAGCTGGTACCTGTCCCACGAGTAGGCCAGCTCCCGCTTCCCATCCCCCAAGTCCACAATGCCGGGGTACCATTTCCAACACAGAACACCCAGGACGCTAGTGGGGGAGCATGCGGGAGTACCCGACAGAATTTCCTAGCTCCTGCACAAGTGATTAAGTAAAATTATCAATTTCTCTTTCAATTTTCAACGTATCATATGAAGTACTTGTGATAACATCTATAGTGAATTACTTTTTTCCCACAGGCCGAAGCACTGGGCGGTGGTGAGGTAGCGGGACCGAAGGGAGGCTCGCGGGACCTCGCTGGTAGACATGCGAGGTAGCGGAACTATCGTCCATCTGCCGAGTCCCCTCGCCTACCAAAACGTCTGATGAGGACGAGTCCGTGGCTGTGGTCGCGAAGTGGTCCTCCTCATGAGGCTGGGGAGGTGACTGCTGCCTCCTGCGGCCACCCCTGCCCCTCCTCCTGTCGCCTCCTACAGCCGCTACCCCTGATGACGTCCCCTCATCTAGAACGGCAGGGCGTGGTCTCGCATACCTCGAGTTCACCTGCCTCGATGAATGGTTGCCCACCATCTTTGTTCAATCACCTGCAATTACAAAAAATGAACAAGATATGTTAGTACGTATATTACAAATAGATTCCAAATGAATAAACAGAACATAATTACAAAAAACATAGTATTACATGCATTAGGAATAATCTTCATGATTGGGATCATAGGTCTCGTCATCACTATCAAAATTGTCCAAATGGGCAACACTATCCGAAGGTTCTATGTTGTCTTCATCGTCATTGCCTGAACGGAATCGCTCAAGCATTTGGTCCTTGGGATTTAGCAGCTCATCTCCAGCGTCCTCATCATCAACCATTTCATTGTCTACTTCCATTTCGATAAGTTTCGTTAAGACTATCTCAAACGTCCCTTGTAGCCCATCTTCTTGATAGAACTCTCCATCATATGTGTTTGGGTTGAAGTTGTAGTCTTCATCGTTTGGGACAGGTAGTTTACCGTGTGAAGATACCTGGTGCATAATAGACCAACCCTTAAGATGCTCTTTGTCTTGGCACGCATATGGCGTATGATACACCTGCATAGCCTGTTGAGCCACAACATAGACATCTTTTCCTAGATAAACGGAATCATGTCGAATCTCGACTAGCCCAAGACGAGGGGTCTGTCTCATTTGTCGAGGATTAAACTAGTGGCACTTGAATATGATAGGATTAAGAGGTTTGGAACCATAAAATGAAAGTTCATAGATTTCCTCTATTCTCTCATAATAATCAAGGCCATTAGTGCTGGGCGTAAAAACTCCGCTGTTTGTGGCTTTTTGATGGGGCTGACTATGCTCGTATCTTGCTGTGTGAAAGCGATATCCATTCACGTCATAACCGGTAAAGGACTTAACCCTAACTTCATAGCCATTTGCAACCTGTCTCAACTCATCACTCATGGATGCGTCGGTCTGGGCCTGCAAGCTCAAGCATGATAGACGGTCATATTATTGGAATATACGATCAACTTGGAATATCAAACTAAATACGAGCTAAATTGGATAGTACCTGTTGTTTGAACCAAGAAATGAAATCAGGCCTCCTCCGTCCCACACCCTGTGAAAGAAGGGTATCATGTTCCTGCCGGGTAGGATCCCTTGCTTGATGCCAAGATTGATGAACAAATTCCCTGTACCTACGATACAGAATACTGACGGCTATTGAAACAAGTTCGTTGGGAACTTACTTTATGAATGGCTGCACCTCCTCAAGGTTGTTCAACACATATAGCGTGATACTGTGCCACTCTTCATTATCCAATTTCTTAATGTCGATCCACTTGCGCTACCGAGTTGGCCTTTGAAAAGGCTGAGGGTCAATTCATTTTCACCCGCATTGTAACAAGGGGGTGGATTATGCTTGCTAGGAAGGTTCTACGTGTAGTATGTTGTTATGAAGTTTGACACCTCCTCCCAAATGGATGCCTCTGCAATGGAAGACTCAATTCTGGCTTTATTTGTACATTTTTTGCAAAGAGTCTTTAGACATCTCTCGATTGGATAGCACCAACGGTCCTGCACGGGCCCGCCCATACGTGCATCATATGGGAGGTGCACAATCAGATGCTGCATCGACAAGAAGAAGCTGGGTGGAAAGATCATCTCGAGCTCATAGACCAACACAGGTGCCACTTTTTCCAAGTCTTTAATGACAGCCGAAGATAGCTCCTTGGCACACAGCTGGCGAAAGAAATAGCTCAACTCTGCTGGCACTAGCTAGACATGCTCAGGGACAAAGCCTCAAACAATCGACAGAAGAAGCCACTCAATCCATATGTGGTAGTCATGACTCTTCATCCCGTTGACTCGCAGAGTGCCTAAGTTCACTCCCCTGCTTAGATTCGCTGCATACCCATCAGGAAACATTAATGTCTTGATCCATTGAAGTATTTCCCTCGTTTGATCGGTTGTCAAGACAAAATTGGCCTTAGGCCTTCTCCACTGCTTTTCTAGTATAGGAGGCTGCATCTCTTATTGTGGTCTATCGCACAACATCGCCAGGTCCACTCTAGCCTTAGGGTTGTCCTTAGACTTGCTAGTGTCCATGAGTGTTGCCCAAAATACCTCGATGATATTCTTTTTAGTGTGCATTACATCAATGTCATGGGGCAGTAGGAGGTCATCGAAATAGGGGAGCCTCGTCAAGCCGGACTTATGAGTCCACATATGTTGCTCACCATATCCCACAAAACCACCTTCTTCGTTAGGCACGAGAGCATCTAAGTGAGCATGAACCTCGGCACCAGTCGTCATGCGCGGTTCAGGGTCTGTCACCTTGACACCTTTTGTAAAGCTCTTGATGTCTTGTCTGAATGGATGGTCAAGAGGGAGGAACTGACGATGTTTGTCGAACGACAAGTACTTCCCACCCTTCTTCAACCAAGTGGACCTCACAGCTTCCTTGCATATTGGGCATGGGAACTTGCTGTGAACACACTAGGCATAGAATAACCCATACGCCAGGAAGTCATGCAGGGAGTAGTAGTACCAAACGTGCATTTTGAAGCTTGTCTTTATAGCTTGGTCGTATGTCCATACCCCTTTGTCCCAAGCATGGACCAATTCATCTATCACAGGCTCCATGAACACACCCTTCCCCGGGTGTCCAGGAATTACCAACGACAAGAATACATTTTGCGGTTGAAAGGAGAAGCCAGGGGGGATATTGAGGGGGATAACAAACATGGGCCAACATGTGTATGGGGCAGCCATCATTCCATAAGGACTGAACCCACATGTTGCCAGCGCGACACGTACATTACGAGCCTCAGCTGCTTTGTCATGATGTTTGCCAATGAAGTACGTCCATGCTTCAGCAACGGATGGATGTACCATCTTCCCAGGATTGTACCGTTTGCCATTTTTGTGCCATGTCATCTGTTTCGCAGAATCCTCGGTCATGAAAAGCCGTTGAAGCCTCGGCAGGAACGAAAGGTGCCATAGGCTCTCGCGGGGACCGTAAGATGCCTCTTCTGGCCATCACCAGAGTCTACCTCCAGGTACCTGGAGGATTTACACTTCGGACAGTACTTTGTATCCTTGTGTTCTTTCCTAAATAGGATGCATCCCTTCGGACAAACATGTATCTTGTCATACGACATCTTAAGTGCATGAAGGAGTTCCTTTGACTCGTACAAGTTCTTCGGCATAATGTGTCCCACCGGTAGCATGGTGCCCCACACGGCCAACATCTTATCGAAGTCTTCTCTACTCAGGTTTAACTCAGACTTCAACCCCATTACGTGTCCAATGGCATCCAGCTGAGAAATCTCAGTACGCTCATGAAGGGGTTTCTGTGCCAAGTCCATCATTGCGTAGAAGGCCTTTGCGGCAGCCTCCATCTCCTCCTCACGTCCTTCAGCGAACTGAGCTTGGTGAGTGTCATCTAGCATGTCTGCTACCCCGGCATCATCATCAAAAGCCTCGAGGCGTGGTTTCACCACCTCCTCTCTCATACGATCGGCTTAACCATGGTGGATCCACCGGTGGTAGCCCGGCGTAAATCGATGGTACATAAGATGTTTACCCATGGTGTCCTTGTCTTTCCTTTTCATGTTGTCACATTTGCTGCAGGGACAACAAACTAGAGAATGTCCTTTAGCACTCTCGCCAAATGCATGTTTCAAGAAACCATCGACCATCTTCACCCATTCAACGTCGTAATCTCTCGGGTCTCTCCGGCCCGTGTACATCGACTGACGATCCTCCATCCTTTAACATATATAACAGCCAGTAATGTAACAATCAATTGCATCTACGTGGTGTTCCTACTATCTAATAGGTGAGGATAGGTCCTAATCCCACCCGCGGATGCGTAGATGAGGTTAGTTTTCATGCTGCGTTCCTATCCGAGACAGAATTTTGGCAGCACCTCCCCGCTGTTCTCCCAATACACGTCGTGTGAGGGACATTGTATATCTGGAGAACAACAAGGACGTGCTGCCGAAACTCTGTCTCGGACCGAAGCGGACCATGAACTTTTGAGATATATTTGGTTGCTCAAAAATGACACCAAATTAAACAATGATCGCCATAAAGAGAAAGGAACAGCTAATCTAGCTTTGAACTCCTCGAGGATTTCCATTGTATTGCTATCTCCTATCATCTTATAGCACATTCAATCCTCATAAATTTATAATCCCCAGCAGTACTGCTTGACAAAATCATAGTGCAGAAGCGGGTGCTCCGCAGAATCATCTGCATTTGCACTGCACCACACTATATCCCAGTAAGCTACAAGATCCTCGATCGCCCGCCTCGTGCTGCCCCATCGTCCCATTCTTTCAATTTCAATCGTCACCCCCACGGTGCGCCATCAGTATTGGCCCCCTACGCCAGAGAGATAAAGACGACGCCTTGACAGAAGCATGAAAATGCAAGTTGCTCTCATGCAGGATCACATCGTCCTTTTGCTTTGCTCTTGTTTTATTCATATGTAACTTGTTGGGCACATCTGAAGATATTGCTTTTTCCATATATATGGATCGACGAAAACGACCCAAAGAAAAAGTAGAGGGCTATGCTAGCTGTTCAGAATCAGTACCATATGAGTGCTTTCCTTGGAGCTGCCAGCAATGATGCCCTGATCAGTTACGCAAGGCATCTTAGCTGTCGTTAAAAAAGACCTCAATTTCGTTCAAAACATGTCACTAACATTTGTTTTCATCCTTGTCTTGCAAAGTGTTTTAAACTTGGGCTTAGGCATTGGCACGTAGCCTCCTCAAACAGCTAATATAGCAAGCTAAATAGATCTATAATGGCTAAATAATTGTACGTATAGCAAATAGCTGCACCCTCCTCAATCAACTATAGCCCAAGATAGTGACGGCTATAACCGAAGATTTAAAACCTTATGCAATACACAAATGATGCACAGCCGTATATTTAATTATGTAGGTATACTACAAGATTCCTCTCTGTTGCTAAAATAAAAAAGTACACAATTTCGTTCCAAACATGTCGCTAACTGTTGTTTTGATCCTCTTCCTACAATAGCAATGCACATATGCATGTACGGCCGTATAGTATATGTATACTATACTAGCTTCTTCGCTACTACATACAGTAGTATTCTGACCTAGCTCTCTCCTCCCGGCGTGCTATCTATCTATCTGTCTGTCTGTCTGTCTATTTATTTAGGAAAAACGTACGTAGCAGCACTGGACTTGGATTTGATCGCTCACGCTCACGCGCCATACGACACTCGACAGGCATGGCGACTCCAGCTGTGGCTCCTCCGGCGGCTGTGGTGAAGAAGACGAAGGCCCTGAACCCGAAGCACTTGATCCTATCGGCTCTGATGGCGGTCCTCACAGCGGCGGTCGTCGTCACCGCCGTCTTCGTGGTGCTGAAGCCGGCACACATCTACTTCTCCGTCACCAACGCGAGCAGCGACCAGTCATCCGGCGGCGGCGGTGGCGGCGGCGGCGGCAGCTCAACGCAGCTGAACCTCACCCTCGTCGTCAACAACTCCAGCCCGCGCACCCGGGTGGAGTACCACAGTTTGTTCGTCGACGTCAAAAACGACACGGGGCCCCAGATGATGAACTGGATCAGGGCCAAGACGAACACGACGGCGACGACGTCGGCCGTGCTGCTGCGGCAGCCGGCGCGCAACGTGACGACCATCGTCGCGTCGGTGGCCTTGCTGCAGGGAGTCTGGGACGACGCCGACTTCCGAGCCAACGCGCCGAGCAAACCTTTCGCCGTGATCGTCACCGCACTGGTGAGGTTCAGGGTCGGCTTCGCCAAGACGCGCATGTACGATATCAAAGTGACATGCTCGCCGGTCCGCTTCGTCCCCAGCAACCTCGAGAGCACCAAGGGAGCAAAACAGAGCGCCGCTGCCCCTGCACCTCTCCGGCCGGTCGTCCATTGCGTCTAGAAATTAAATCTCATGTGCTTCGGTTCGGTTCTCTCAGTGTGTTTATATTTTCAATCTTCTTGGTTAAAATTTGTGTTTGGTTTTTCTCTTGTGATTGTTCCAGATATCTCTTATAATTTTTTGTTTGTTTTTTGCGTTCTTGCACATGGAATGAATTGAACATCACAGTTAGATCAACTCGTCTCTTAATTTATGTTCTCCCTTACGGTAATGCCCTGCGTCCTTGTCCTCCTATCCGCGGCACGATCCCACTTGCAATTTAGAAAAATTTCCACCTTGCAACACTATGTTATATTTCACATGACATCTCTATGGAGTTATAATCTAATTAAGGCAAAAGGGATGCTTGCTACAATACTAAAAATATGGCACCACAACATACAAAATATAATGGCAATATTGTTTTCTAAAATTCAAATGTATGCACGCAACATTTAGATCAGATCAAGAAAAATTTATGTCTTCATCTTTTGCGGTATAAAATTGTAACTCCAAAATAGGGAGTTGCTATTTCACAGGAGCCTGTTTTTCTTAAAAACAAATCAGGCGACATGTGCTGAGCAGTGGTCATCCACTTTGTGCTCCTTCCCTCAGCTCATGCAGCAGAGCAGCAAACAGTGCTCTCTACACGTCGCCGGGTCGAATCATGAGACCGCCAGGGGGTTTGATATCTTTTGCAGCCTCAAGCACCGGTAGCAATAGGAAGAAGAAGAAGAATATTAATTTCTGAACACTAGTACAGGACTGAACATCAATCCCAACTGGGAAACCCCTCTCCCAACTGAGACTGCAACTCCGGAACTAAAGGCCCGTCCTTTAGTCTCCGGCACCCCAACCGGGATTGAATAGGGACTTCTTATACCAACCGGGACTAAAGGGACTATCAACCTAGGTCCCAAGGGCTGCCACGTAATGCATCTCCAGTCCCGGTTGGTTATACCAATCGGGTCTAAATGTCACTTTTTTCTTTTTTCTTTTCTTTTCTTTTCTTTTACGATTTCTTTGCATAGAATCTATTTTCATTTCAAATAGTTTCTTTTATGATTTCTTTTCTTTTCTTTTCTTTTACATTTTCTTTTACGTATGCACACAGGTTACAAGCAACGGCACGCGTGCAGACGTCACCGGCCTTCAGTACCTCCTCTGGGCGGCCACCGAGGACACCACTAGGGCCGATGTGCCAAACACGAGCTGCCTATCCCAAATCCGTCGTCCATGCTGTCTTGTCTCCCTACACACCGCAGTCTGCTAGTCTCCCATGCCCAGAAGAACGAGACCTGCGGTGGGCATCCCTGAGCCGGACGAGACATGCAGCGGGCGTCGCCAGAGAACTGCGGCCGGGCACCGCCGCCGCCTATGGCGTGCACGACGGGAGCTGCGGCCGCCCTCGTGTGTGCAGATATACGCCCCGGAGAAGCCGCCGCACCGCGCAGAAGCCCTGAGGCCGAGAGGCGCCGCCGCACCGCGCGCCCTACGCAGATGAAGAAGCCGCTGCCGATGGATGCGCTGTGTGCTCGCGCCTGATGTATGAGCCCATGTGCCCACGCCCGATGCAGGATGAGGAAGAGCCTTGAGATAAGGATAAGGGGTAGTGTGGTCATTTCACGTTTTTGTTTCCGGTTTAGATTTTTTAAATTTATTTATTCTCAGTCCATTTGACGGACATCCAAAGCAAGGGTAAACGGATATGATTCATTTCAAAATAGTAAGGGTAAAGTCATAAAGTTGAAAAAACAGTGGTGAAATCACAGTTGGAGTACAAGACAGGTGCAAAAACATAATTTTCCCAAATATCAAACATGGGACAGGTGTTTGGATAAACAGGTATGCTCCGATTTTTGTCATGGGCTCATGGCCGTTTTTCATTCGGCTACGATTACGTGTACCTGCAGAATATTTAGTAAAGTATGGGTTTATTTGGATTCGGAAGGCATCTTGCGTGCTGAGTAACGAGTAGATTAGGAATCGAGTCTTGCTTTCTTTTTCTTCTTCATGGTTGCATTGGCTTTATTGGCTCAGGAAAAAAAAATTATATATGAAATAAAAACAGAGAAGAGTGCGCGCTAAACGATTTATAAGAAGATTGATTTGCAGCATATGTCTTTTAAAAAATTGTGGCTACTGGACATATTGGCTCAGATGCCGTAAAAGGAGAATGGACCACTTGCTATGCGCCAAAAGGGTTGGACAACGCGTGTGAGTACAGAACAGGTGTGCTTAAACAGCTAGCGAACTGCAGCATGCAGGTCAGCTCTTCTACATCGTTTTCCATCTTTGGTATTTTTCAATGATGTTGGATGGAGACATGT
>JAENPR010002133.1:0-76481 GCA_018135685.1 Themeda triandra | reverse complement strand
GTTTTGGTAGGGTTGATTAATACTCATATAGTAATTATAATTACTATGGTCATATATATTCATAATTGAAAGAACGTGGTACTGAATTTAGTCAATTTACCTTTCCTGTACACTTCTGAACACCGAAACATCTTGGTTTCCCTTTCTTCTTAAAAGACTTAACATGATAAAAAAACAATAGTATCAATAATTAGTTCATAGAAAAACATTGTGGCATGCACTATAATTGCTGAACAGTGTAATAACAGAAAAGGTTGATATGCACAAATGAGAGACAGATCGTGTCCTACTACTACAACTATGGCATAGTGAAGGTAATAGTCCAAAAGTGACAGAAATATTCATAGTTCAGTCAAAAGGTTTCAGAAAAATACTCTGAGGAATTTGAGTCCTAAGAACACAACAAGATATATCATACTATATATAGAGTTTCTTAAATAAACAAAATCAAGCAAAATTATTACCTCGCCAAGATCCAATGAATCAGAGTGGTTGTCGTCTTCTGAGCTCATAAAAAAGTCATCATAACTCTCAACATTTGCAGATTCAGCATCAGGAAACAAGTCCTCATCAGCCATGGCTATATTACAAAAAAAATAATCAACTAGTGTTTTCTAAAAATATGTACTCAAAGAAGTAGACAATTTCTACTAAAAAACTCACTACAACTCTACATGTGCATAAGAAGGCAGCAAGAACCCTTGTAAAAATGCTAACAGGGCTACAGAAAAGGTACGACACAAGGGGCAACTAGCACATCAGAAAGAGAAAGATGAATAATGTAGAACTACAGTCATTTTTAGTTCTTTGTATGCAAACACAGTTAGTCATCAGGATGGGTTCACACCGTGTGTGTGTGTGTGATTTGTCTGCATGATTCAGACTCTCGAAGCAAGTCATATATAGTTAGACAACACAACACTTTATGACTGGTAAAGTACTAGCACTACTTCCTAATGTTTAGTGCTACAGATTTTTAAATTAATCAAACAGATAGTTAGATAGTGCAACACATACAAGGTACTACATGACAACAGCCACAATAAGCTAATTTCAAGTTAATAGACCATGATGGACAGATGACAGAGAGGCAAGGAAATATGAATCTAAATGCAACATGTAGGATAGTGCAACACATACAAGGTACTACATGACAACAACCACAATAAGCTAATTTCAAGTTAATAGACCATGATGGACAGATGACAGAGAGGCAAGGAAATATGAATCTAAATGCAACATGTAGGAAGCCATATTTTCAGACAAATAGGAACAATGGCAGCTTATGACCCGATCCTCCTTTTGACAAAAAGTGAAATGTGTAAAGACTATCATCAGTCAAAGGACTATCATCAGTCAGTTCACAATAGCATGCTACGATGGTCACAAGAGCCTGTGTATGTAGAAAGCTAACTCAGAGAGGTTAAACCTTTAATGGGGCAAATTTTCATACAATATTTTCAGAACTGAATGTAGTTGATAGCATATACATAAGCACACAGGTAATAGCTATAAGTTCACATATATGTTTTGTCATTTTTTCGGAAACAAGTAAAATTGCAATCGGATGGGTTGCCTGGAAAGGCTTGCTGTTTACAGCTTATAACAGTGAGGCTGGAAAGGAATAGAGATGAGGCCAACCACAACTAATGAAGGCAAGGCCAGATTGGAAAATTACCAAACATCAGATTGATCTGAAGCAGGCTTCAAGCATTCTGAGTATTTTTGAGGCATATTTAGTTCATAAACATATGAACATTGTGATGACAATGAAGGGTCTACAAGATGAGTGAGTGAGTGACAGTGGAGGTGTATTCAGTGTGGTGCCTAATAATGCAGTAACTAGTAGAGCTTTCAACTAGTCCTTGCACAAAGACAGAATACCTGTCAAGATCGGAAGGGATGAGTTTGGGGATGGAAGTAAGCAACAAGATGTAATAAGGCAGGATTGCAGTGACAAATCCTGCAACTGCAGTGGAGAAATGCAGGAGGCGAACAAATTTGAAGCGCTGGGGATTGAGGAAACTGTATGTATAGCACAGCCGCGGCTCCGCAAGGACCGAAATCAGATTTGTTGAACTCCTGGTCCTTGTTTGCATGATCCAGCATATATATATATATCATGACACATCTCAGCTTAGCACAAATACATGGACACGAATAGAACAGACAAATGATGTATGTATAAACTCACGGATGCATGCATGCATCAGGCAGCCATCAGACCATACCACTCGTAGCAGCGCTCTTGGTCACCTCTGCCACCCCATCCTCAGTAGCTGCAACGCCATGGTGGCCGTCGTGGTAGTTCTGTTGCTGCTCTTATCGCCGCTCGCCTTGCAGAGCACAATTGGGAGGTCTAAGCCCCTGCCCGTCGTCGCCCGCGTCAGCTCCACCGGCCTCTACCTCATCAGCGTCAGGAACTACGCCCCCAACCCGCTAGTCCTCGACCTCACCGGTCCACTCCTGTGGTGGCCGTGCGTGTGGGGGGAATTGCAGGAGCACCCCATCCCCGCAGCTCTGGCACGTGCCGTGTCGCCAACAGGAACCACCCGCCCAACGGCCCCTACGTGGACGGCGGGAAGCCGGGGTCCCCGGAGCCTAGCTGCCACTGCACGGCGTACCCCCTACAACCCGGTGAAAGGCAGGTGCAGCAGCGGCGAGCTCACCTGGGAGTGGCTGTCGGCGAGCACCACGGACGGACGCCACCCGCTGTACCCGGTGTTGTTCCGGGCCGGGGCGTCGTGCGCGCCAGATGTACCCCCAACATGTCAGGCCGGCCACAACGAACAGAATAGACAAATTTTCGACGAATCCCCCATCACACAAGACAAATCCCCACCAAATCTGCAAAATCCCGGGCGAGAAGACGCCCATCCAGTCGAGGAAGGAAGCGAGCACACTCCATCCTCCATGAAATCGGGCAAATGCAAAACCAGATCTACACAAAAACAACAGAAGCGCACCACGTACGGACGTACCTCCCGAGCTCTTCCAATGGCCGACGCAAGCGAGCCACCAAACGGCGAGGGAGAGCCTCCGACGCGCCTCGACGAGGCGGATATCGCAGATCACCAGAAGAATCGCCGGTCCCTCACGACGAGCTCCACCACATTCCTTACCGTCTAAGCGTGCGGACGGAGGATACCGATCTGTTTGACCGAGAGCTGCTGAAGGAGAGGAGAAGGGGATGCGCCAGCGCCAGCGCCACCACAGCTGGTGGTCCACGAGCGGTGGGAGGCCGCCATGGAACCGGAGGAGATGAAGGAGCGGTCAGGACTGGGAGACTCGAGGAGTGGGAGGGAGAGGCACTGAGGAGCACCGAACCCGTTCGGTGATTTTGGACGGATCCGACGTGCCCGCGAACCCGACAACAGTCGCCGAACCCGTCACCAGTAGCGCTGCGTTGCCGCCGCTTGCATCGCCTCCGCACGCGCCGCGTGTCGCTTGGGCAACCGGACAGAATCCCGGCGACTAACAGATAGTAAATGTGTATTAGCAAACTCTATGGTGATGATGGGGAAGATCATAAGATTCCACCAATGACTTTGAGAGAGAGATCTACCGCGACGAGCAAAGTACTGTGAGCAGCCTAGCTAGGTGGCAACAAGTGCACTTCTGAAGAGCTATTAGCGACTCGCAGTCATTATCTAAAAAAATTAGCGACTCACAGTGGCCCAAGATGCAAGAGCAACGAGAAGAGAGTAGAAGACCCTAAAACATAATGTTAAAGGGGAGATGAAAGTTGATTGTAGCAGATATTGGGAAAAGAGGGTGAGAGGAGAGAGAGCGGCGGAAAAAGGCGACTTCACTGGGATCCCTTCCGACAATCGCCGCCGACGATCCCTGGGGCTTCGAGGGGCGCAAAGTAGGAGATCCGCTCATTCGTCACGTTCCATTCGTTCGAGCGGCGTGCGGCTGGGCGGTTCATAGCAGAGCTTTGATTCCTGTTTCCGCTGCGAAGAGATTGAGCAGAGGTTGTTCGATTTCATGATTAGAGATGGGGAATCGTAGGCTTACGCTTGCGGTTCCCCCATTCTGAGTCCGAGATGATGGAGATCAGAGGTCTGGTGTTGCGCATAACTCGAATTCAGATACAGGAAGAGCTGCCGAATCCCCAATTCGAAACAGAGCTTATCAGAAAGAGTTTCAGAGGGATTCATCAATTCAAGAGGATTTGCAGAGAGAATGGGATGAGATGCAGCTCGAGGATTGGCTGCAAGCTGAATTCCCGACAATCACAGGCACGAGTTATTCGATTGCTTATGGATTCCCCAAACATTCTCAATCTCAGAGGTTGATGAGGTATATGACTAAGGGACCAAATCCAGTTCCACCAGTTGCAGCGCTGAATGATGACTCGCTGCTGATTGGCAAATTACCAATCCAATTTACATGGCCAAGTAAAAGAACAGAAGAGTTGGAGAGATTTCAGGAGAAGGATCGATCAGTTGATGAGATTATGCAGAGGCTGAAACCACCATCAGTAGTCAGAGATGACAGGGAGCAGGGTGTGGTGGGGAAGAAAGGGAAGGAAACAGAGGAAAAACGGCCTTGTGTTGTTGGGCCGGCCCAGTCTGGTCTGTCAATAGAAGACCTCTTCTCCCACTCCTACACCCCGCCGCCGGCTCCCAAACCCAAAACCCTAGCTCGCAGATGGGTGTGGGTGGAAAAAGCTAGGGTTTGGGATCCACAGGCTGAAAGATTTGCTGCGTCGAGAGAAGAGGTCCAGAAATACGGAGCTCAGGCTAAACACTTGCGTAGGATCCAACCAAAGATAGTTGATAGTAGGTCTTTTGCTGAAGTGGTGGAGAAGAAGATGGACCGCAAAGGGGGGAACTACAGAGATGGGGACCGAACTAGAGAGCAACGGTACCAGAGGGAGGGCCAGCAAAGGTGGGAAGATCGGCAACAAGAGGGAAGAGGTGTGAGAGAAGAGGTGGAGCGCCGCCAAGCAACAGATGTGCAGGAGCGTAAAAGAGCTGGTGACTATAGAGATGAAAGAGGTGGAAATACTGACTTGCGCAAGCACCTGGCTGATTGCCGCTCCAATCAGCAATATGATTCAGGTCAGTCTTCTGGGGGTGTCATCAAATGCTATAATTGCGGGGAGGAGGGCCATCATTGGTCAGTGTGTTGGAACCCTTCGCTATGCTATGTTTGTCTAGGAACTGGCCACAAATCCCATGACTGCCCTAGCAAAAAGCAGAAGATTGATCAGAGTTATGAGCCACAGCCAGTGCCAGTGAAACCCAAGCTTATCCCTGCAAAAAACAGCTCAAGTGGTCTGCAACTTTGTGCTATTGGGTTGCCAAACAACATGTTTTACTCATTGAACATACAAGAAGTGGCCCCTGAGAAAAAAATAGATAGAGATGGTAATGTCAGAGTCATTGTGTCAGTGTTAGAAGGAAGAGGTACAAGACATAGAATCACCAAAGAGCTAGAATATCAGATGGGTTCTCAGGTTGATTATGATGTCAGAAGAATTTCAGGAAGTGAATTTCTTGCTAGTATCCCTAACGGAGATGGCTATGAACCTATTAGTCAAAAGGGGGAAATTCGAAGTGTTACAACGAGACATGCGAGATTGTGGTGGAGGAGACCACTTTGGACCCTGGCACATTCCAAATCCTTGAATCAGTATGGATAAGAGCTGTGGGAATACCCAAGGTGGCAAGAACTGAGGAAGCAGTCCTCCAATTGGCAAGATTAGTTGGGGACCCTGAAGAGGTGCATCTACCATCTCTGCAATGGAAGGGAGTTTGGATTAAGGTGGCCTCACCCGATCCAACTCGATCAAAGGCACCTCCTCAGTCTTCATAAACAAGAAAGGGAAGAAGATCTCATGGTTTTTCTCTGACAAGTTAAGCCAAATTCCCCCAAGCAAAAAACTAGCAGATGATGATGATTTTGATGATGAGGATGGAGATTTAACTGAGGAAGAAGATCCTGACACAACTCAAGAAAGTATGGAGTGGGCTAACAATGATGGAGGGAAAGCAGGGGGCTCAAAACCCCAGGAAGATGGTGCATTTGACCACAAGGGGAGAAAGAAAGGGGTGAACCCATCCCAAGAAGAGGTGGAGCCTGCTGATAACAATGGGGAGATGCAGCAGAAATACCAGGGTGAGGAACCTGGGGATACTCATGATTGCCAGAATCTCATGGATATGTCTGCTGGCTTGCAAAATGTGCATGATGTTGCAAAATCATTTGGCAGCACAGAAACAAGCTGTGAAGAGGTGGCACTCCAAGAGAAGACTGGCAGAAAAGAATTCCCTGAAAAAGATGAAAGACAAGAGACAGTTGTTGAGGTTCAGAAGAATTCAGGGGGTGACATACAGATACCAGGAAGTAAAGAGATGAATGGCCAAGCTGGCAGGAATGAGGGTGAAGCGGTTAGATTCAGCTCAAGAGTGGCAGGAGATACTAGGCCTGCACTGGAGAAAGCTATGTCCAAGAAGGCTCAGGAAGAGGAAATGGTTAAGAAGATGAAAGATAAAGGTCAACACAAAGGTACAAATAATAATCCCATTCCTTCTTCCCCTGTTCCTAATTTTAATTCTCTATTCCAGTTTCAAAATATTGTTCAGGCTTGTGGTATTAACATAGGAGTTGATGAGGATAATAATCTAGCAAAGATGTCTTTGAGTAATGCCAAACAGCAGGCTATGAATGCTCTGCAAACAGCCAGAGATAAGATTTCTGGGAGTCCTCATAATAATGCTGCAGGTACAAGCAATACAGAACAGCCTGGAGTTATTCAGAGAGATGTAATGGAAAATTCAGAGTCGACTGTGAAAGAACAGGAGAAGAGTATTGGTGAAGAGGTTATTGAGATAAGAGTTTTGAATGAAGAGTTGGGTAAAAAGACAGAGTTAAGGGCTAAAGAGTGTGTTCCCCCAAAACCCAACCCCAAAAAAAGTAAAAAAATGACGATACTGTTTTGGAATGTGAGGGGCTTGGGGGGTAGGGGAAGGAGAAAACACTTAATAGAGTTAATTGAGAAATTTAACTTTGATGGTATTTGTTTGCAAGAGACTATCAAATCAGAATTTAAACAAAGAGAGTTAGACAGGATTTGCGAGGCCAAAGAGATATGGATTGGTTGTGTTTACCATGTGAGGGGCACTCGGGTGGTATGCTTTTAGGCATAGATAAAGAGGTGGGTCAAATAACTGACAACCAACAAGGGAAATACTATCAGTGTGCAGAGTTGTACTCACAAGAGATAGACTTAAGATGGAGACTGATCAACATATATGGGCCAGCACATGATGAGGGTAAACTGGAATTCCTGGAAGAGATTCAAAACCTTGTTTTAGCATCAGATATACCAGTATTAATGGGGGGTGACTTTAATATAGTAAGGAAAGCTGAAGAGAAGTCGAATGGAAACATAAATCATGCCTTGGTGGATGCTTTCAATGAGATGATCAATAATACAATGTTGAGGGAAGTGCACAGGACAGGGAGCAGGTTTACCTGGACAAACAAGCAAACACCTCCAATCTGTTGTGTGTTGGATAGAGTGTTGATGTCAGGAGGTATAGAGGATAAGTTCAATCTCATCTCAGTGGTGACAGCATTGAGAGTAGGATCAGATCATAACCCTCTAATTGTGGATACTGGGGGAGATTGTAGTATGGGACCTAGATATTACAGATTTAATAGCCAATGGCTAAAACAAGAGGGGTTTTGTGACTTTGTAAATGAGAAATGGCCAGAGAGGTTTAAGTTTGATATTTTGGATCATTGGCATATAACTTCAAGCAAACTTAGAAGAGCTTCTAAAGGGTGGGGTATGAATAATGATAGTCAGGTGAAAAAACAGAAGTTGGAGTTGACAACAAGAATAGGCTTTCTAGATGAGGAAAGTGATAAAAGAGATCTGAATACTAATGAATGGGAAGAAAGATATGCTATGGAGGAACAATTACAGCAGATACTTAGCAATGAAGAACTGCAGTGGCAGAGAAGAGGGGGAGAGAAGTGGCTATTAGAAGGGGACTCAAACACAAGCTATTTTCACAAGTGTGCTAATGGTAGGAAGAGGAAGATAAGGATAACTATGCTGCAAGATAATGACATAGTATTGCAAGAACCTCAAGAGCTAAGACAACACATAACTGATTTCTATAAGCAACTGTTTGGCAGTGCCAAAACAGCAGACATACACCTAGACCTGGAGATGTGGCCCACTGATACACAATTAGATCAGGGTGAAAAGGACTGGCTAGTGAGACAGTTCAGCGAGGAAGAGTTGAGATTAGTCAAAGAGATAAAAGGAAATACAGCACCAGTGCCCGATGGGTTCTCTATAGAGTTCTTTAGAGCTTTACGGTCACATATGAGACATATACTTGCTTGAAATGTTGGAAAATCTACACTCTGGGGATCTAGAACTGTGGAGACTAAATTTTGGTGTGATCATATTGTTACCAAAAGTAAAGCCAGCAACACTCATAAAACAATTCAGACCTATCTGTCTTCTCAATGTGATATACAAGATCATAACTAAAGTCTTGACAATAAGACTGACAGGAGTTATTAGTAAAGTAATTAGCCCAGTCCAGACTGCATTTATAGCTGGGAGGAACATACTGGAAGGTGTGGTCATCTTGCAAGAAGTGCTCCATGAGTTAAGAGTGAGGAAAACAAAAGGGATAGTGCTGAAATTAGACTTTGAAAAGGCTTATGATAAAGTGAGCTGGGAATTCTTAGAAGAGGTATTGAATAGAAAAAACTTTCCAACACAATGGATTGACTGGATGATGAGAGCTGTGAAAGGTGGAAGAGTTTGCATAGATGTTAATGGAGAAAGAGGTCAGTTTTTTCGAGCTACAAAGGACTTAGACAGGGAGACCCTCTATCTCCACTGTTGTTCAATCTTGTTGCAGATGCCTTATCAGAAATGTTAGCTAAAGCCAGTGCAGCTGGAGTAATACAAGGTGTTGTGCCTCATCTGGTGGAGGGTGGGTTAACTCATTTACAATATGCTGATGACACGGTAATTCTCTTGCAATTCACACAAGAAAATCTGCGAATATCAAAGTGATTCTAGCCTTTATGAAGCTATGTCTGGGATGAAGATAAATTATGAAAAGAGTGAAGTTTTTACATTAGGGATGAGTGTAGAAGAACAAGAGTTGGTGACTGGATTTCTGAATTGCAAATTAGGGGCTTTGCCAATGAAATACCTTGGACTTCCAGTGAGTGACTCCAAGATAACAAAGGCACAACTGAAATATGTAGAAGAGAAGTTAGATAAAAGACTTGGGACATGGCAATGTGAATTTTTGACAAAGGGTGGCAAATCAATCTTGTTGGAATCTTGCTTGTCCAGCATTCCCATGTATACAATGGGGGTATACTGTTTATATGAAGGCAACTTTCAAGTAATTGACACAATCAGAGCAAGATTTTATTGGCAAGGGACCAATAAGAAGAGGAAATACCATATGATCAAATGGGATGCACTAGCTAAACCAAAGATATTTGGAGGGTTGGGATTTACAGATGTAAGAGTTATGAATTCCTGCTTGATGGTAAAATGGATTGATAGGCTAGAAAGAGATGAAGATAACCTATGCTGTACTTTTCTCAAGAAAAAATATTTGGGGGATAAGAGTATATTCGAGATAAAGAAAAGAGGTGGCTCTCAATTCTGGAGGTCATTACTTGATTTGAGAGATGACTATGAAAAACGCAGAATTGTCAAAGTTATAAGTGGTTGTCAAACTAGGTTCTGGCATGATGTGTGGCTGGGAGATGTGCCACTATCAATTAGTTTCCCAAAAATATATCAGATTGCTATTCAACTGGACATAAGTGTAGCTGAGGCATGTGTAGAAGGAGTGTGGAAGATCCAATTCAGAAGACAACTTCATGGTGATACAGAAAGAGAGTGGCAAGAACTTGAAGAACTGCTGGACAATGTAAATTTGTCAGTGGGAAGAGATAAAGTGGAGTGGGCATTAGAGCAATCTGGAAGATATACTGCAAGATCTTTATACAGAGCTAAAACTGACAGTGGTGTGAAGGATATGCAGATGATGTCCATCTGGAAATGCAATATCCCATTGAAAGTAAAAATATTCCTCTGGATGGCAACTCATGACAGGTTACAGTCAGGTGTTCAGTTGAAACAGAAGAAGTGGTCAGGGAAGCAGACTGTGTTATTTGTGGCACTCCAGAAACAACTGATCATATCCTTTTTTAGTGTCCTGTAGCTAATTTCATTTGGGTTTTTCTTAGAGATAGTTTTGGTTGGATTGTTGCTCCTACCAATTGTGCAGTTTTCCTACATGAGATAGTGGATAGATGCAGAGGTGTAACTAAGAAAACAATTTTCCATTTTTGTGCAGGTGTGCTGTGGATGATTTGGAAGACCAGGAACGAAGCGGTGTTCGAGAAGAAAGTGATATCCTCCCCGATGGTGATCATCTTCAAGTCCATAACATTGTTCAAGTCCTGGAAGACGATGCTGAAACCAAAAATGAAGCCAAAGGCGGACGAGCTCATCGGGATGTTGACGGCCAAGGCAATCCAGATGGAGTGAGGAGAAGCAATGGTTGAGGCGCTGGGAGCACGAATAAAGCAGATTGCGCAATACAGCTGAAATTTGTGTTGTATTTTCCTATCCTTAGCTGGGATTGGCAAAACTGTAATCAGAAGTAAGACAGAAGTGGTGAAGTTGAGCCTGGGCTAGTCGTAGCTACCGTAGTTTATCCTGCTGCGTGTCTAGGAGCTTTTCGCTGAGGTTTTGGAACAGTTGAGTTCTGGGGGTAAAAAGAGCTAGTTGATAGTAGAGTAATCAGAGGTCCGTAGAGTTTTGTGTCGCTGAGCTTGATTGTAAAACTGGTAACCCCAGTGTACTCAATTTGGGCGGTTGATAAGCTTTCAATAAAGCCGGGTGAATGCCTTTGATCTAAAAAAAACATAATGTTAAAAATCTACGCATGCATACATAATGTATGTTAAAAGTGTGCACATACAGATCGAAGCGTAACCAGGAACCCAATAATATAAACACGTACGCAAGATCGAAGCGTAACCAGGAACCCAATAATATAAACACGTACGCAAGATCAGCAAGAAGAGTAGAAGACCCCAAAAAGAGAGAGCACAGGAAAGATGCATCGCGGGATTCGGCAATCCGAAGACTCGCAGGAACGAGACGACAATACCAACATTCTGAATCTTGAACCCCAGCGCGGGCGGCCAAGGCCAGGAACGAGCACAAGCAAGCAACAAACTAGCACGTTCGTACCTCTGGTTCGGCCGCGGCGATTGAGGACTGAAGCACTGACTGTGTAGTGGTCGATCGAACAGGTCGATCAGATATTAGATCGGAGAAGCAGCCTCTCAATGTCTGCATCTGCGTGGTCGGCGGAATGGATGATGAGGTAGTACCAAGAGGAAGGAAGAGGAATAGGGAGGAGAAAGAGTAGTAGTAGCAGGTACCTGTGACGGTCGTCGCGGGAAGAAGAGAGGAACAGAGAAGAAAACGCGCTCGCTCAGAGGTGGTGAAATGGAAGCGAGAGGCCAGATGGTTTAGTGGAGGGGCAGCAGCAGAAACTGCATGGCAATGTATGGAGGGAGTGCAGGCAGGACGAGCGAGCGAACCAACTGTGATTGCTGATGCATGCAAGTCTGCTTGCGACTGGGATGGGCCGAACAATGACGACGTACGATCACGATTCAAGATAGATGGATGGTTAGCTAGCTAGGGACAGCCAAGGATACGCCTAAAAAGCCACATGCTACTGTTTCTAAGTTGAAGCAAACATTTTGTTGGTACCACTCGTAGTGAACCAAATAACCCATATGAACCAAATATACGTCTGAAAAACCACATGTTGTACGTTTCCAGTGACGGAACTAGGGGGGCAGCAGGGGCCGTGCCCCCCCCCAATGCAAGGTAAGTTTCTTAATATATATATATATATATATATATATATAAATATTTAAATTTATAGTATACAAATGCATCTTTTTTACTCATTTTTAATAGAAAAACTATGATTTTAGTTAAAAATAGTGTAATTTTTTAAAAAATTTGTCGAAACATATTATTATGCATATTTTATCATAGTAAAAAATACGATCATATTTATTCGTCCCCTCTTAATCATGATCGCTGGTTCGTCACTATACATTTCTAAGTAGTAGCAAACATTTTGTTGGTACCACTTGCAGTGAACCAAATAACCCATATGAACCAAATATACGCCTGAAAAACCACGTGCTATACGTTTCTAAGCAGAAGCAAACATTTTGTTGGTACCACGCTTGCCTAAGGAGGATGCTCATCGCACCACGGGAAGTCATGCCACAGTTGGCCAGCAAGGTGTGCAGCATTCCTAAAGTAGATGCATCAGGCAGGTGCATGAACATATATGTATATGGCTTTAGGAGTGTTTGATTCTTTGTTTTTTTAGAATTATAGGAGTGTTTGATTCTCTTGGTAGCATTTAGCAAATGTTGATATGGGGTTTAAGAAAATATTATAGTTTGCACCTGTGTGCTCATGATTCGGTTGTCAAATTAAGCCCATCATGGATGCTTCCGTATTTGAGTCTTTTTTTTTTTTTACTTTTGACTGATCTTCTGCAAACGATGGGATTCAAGAGGAAGAAAAGGGAAATAGTTTGAAGTTACTTAGCTACAAATACAAGAGGTTAGTTTGTTCTGATTTTTATCCTTGATTGCTAATATATGTGACCACTTCATATTTTATTCTCTTCGTTACGAGGTCAAGAGCTAGCTTGGTCTCCATGTGGTGAACCAGCTAATGCAACAAATGGGTTTTTCAATATCTCGGCCTTGTATTATTTATGAACTCCATCCATCACAGCCAGATCAATCATTTCATATCTCCATTTCTGCTCTTCGATATGCCAAGTAGAGAATTGGCTACAATCCCGGTTGCACAACTCATTTAGGCCTTATATTTGGACTAGTTGAGTGCCCGTTGCGTTGCTACGGGAATTAATTGTTTTGATAAGATAAAATGTTGTGATTAATATCAGATTTCTCAGATAAATAAATTTCCTTTTGATGGCAGACAACGTCAGTTTCTCATTCGGTAACAATTTACTATAAGTAAAAGGCTAAATACTAACAATCCAAGAAAAAAAAACATATTAGATTCTCTCTCTATACCAATCCACTGAGAACAATCTGAGTAGCCAATCATAACCTCCTATTTGCCATTGATTCTTTCTCTATACCAATCCACTGAGAACAGTCTAGCCAAGCTAGGGGCACCTTCAAGGTCAGCCAACTTCTCAAATAGTGGACAACTCTAAGTGGTGTCTATACATGACATTCAAGCTGGAGAAGCTCAATAGCAAGTACATCAGATGGAGCTGTAGCCATAGAAATAATGTATGCTCCAAAGTTGTCCACGGGAAGTTCAGCTATCACATGGAATGTGTCTATGACATCAACAATCTCATCAGTAGTGGCAGGTTTGGACCAAACAATGGACGCTTCCCATTGAGTTCAGACAAAAGATACTCTTGAAGGCATTTCTATAACCACTCACGGTATGACCCTATTCCTAAGTAGGTGGTAATAGAATCAAGGACATCAGTGTGCCTATCAGATTCCTGCCTTATATCAAGCCTCACAAGGCACAACCTAAAAGGTAGAAACTTGCACTACCGGAACGGCCCTTTTTGCCGATGGCCGGCCGCCATCGGCAAAGGCACTTTTCCCATCGGCAAAAGGTTTGCCGATGGCAAAGGTCAGTGGCCATCGGCAAACCCCCATCGGCAAAAAATTCATCGGCAAAGCCGGGTTTGCCGATGGCCACTGACATTGCCATCGGAAACCTTTTGCCGATGGCACGCGTGCCATCGGAAAAGCCGCCACGTCGGCCCGACGCGCCGTCGGGGCGACGGTGGCTTTGCCGATGGCGACGTGGCCCCGGCCATCGGCAAAGATTTTTTTATTTTTTTTTTGAAATTTTTTTGCCGATGGCCAAGGCCGTCGGCATTAAGTTTGCCGATGGCCGAGGCCATCGGCAAAAAAATTTCAAAAAATAAAAATAAAAATGGGTTTTGCCGATGGCCATGGCCATCGGCAAAGTTATGGCAAGTTTGCCGATGGCCCCGGCCATCGGCAAACCCGGGGATTAGCTGAATCATAACCCCGGGTTTCCGATGGCTAGCCATCGGCAAACCTGAAAAAATTTTTTTTTTAATTTTTTTCTGTTTTCTTTCCATTTACATTACAATTTAGCACATGCATCACATATATATCAATTAACCCACATATATAGCATATAATCCACATATATAGCAACGAAATACGGTTTTAAGCATCGATACATGTCCATCGGAATCCAAACATATCCGGGCCACAAGCAAAAGAGTCATACATGTCACAAGTCATCCATACATATCTCACAAGCTACAAGACTAAACCTAGCTAGTGGCGCCATCCCCTTGGGTCCGGAGCCCCAGCGGCATCCTCCCACGCGAGGCCAACTCGGGCTGCCCGGGGCCGCGGCGTACTGCGCGCGTGGCCGACGTGCTTTGCGGAGGGAGCACGCGCAGGGACGGAGTGCCCGGGTGCGGAGGGAAGGCGGCAGGCCCGGAGTGCGGGTGCTTGCGGCCACGAGTACCCCTGCGGCGGTGGAGGACCCCGGTGCGTCTGCGTGGGGAAGCCCCGGTACGGTGGCGTGGGGAAGCTCTGGTACTGTGGAGAAGCTCCTGGTGGGCTTGGAGTCGGGTTCGAACCCGCCGACGGTGCCTGCACAAAGAACAAGTGATGTAATTAGTTGTTAACACCAGAATTTGGTCAGGGATATGACAGGTGGGCCCGCAAGGAGCAGAGAGAGCAATTCGGCAAACGTGTATGCGGTCGGCTAATTTCCATGTGTTCGGCAAGCGATCAAGCGGTCGGTAAACGGCTTCGTTTGAAGGGAGAAGAAGGAAAGGTGAAGCTGACCAGAAAAGGAAGGAGTCGTGGTGGTCAAGGACCCCGATTATGGATAGAGTTAGCGTGTCTAGTCTTTCCAATTTTGTTTAAAGTAGTCCGTAAGTGCTTAGGACTCATGTTTTGTCCAGGGTATAAATATAGACCCTCGACCATTGTAATAAGGGTTCACAACCAAATCAATACAACCGGCTACGCGCCACCCTTCGAGTCCTTTTAGTCGTGTCGTCGAGTTCTTCGAGAGGGCCAATCGATCCGTCGACCTCCGTAAGTCCCGGCAACCTTGTTATCATGTCTAGTATCATGCGGTGGATTTAGATAATGATGCAAGAAGTCTTGTTGCAATGCTTAGTATCATGCGGTGGATTTAAGCATTGAACCAAGAGGGTTCCGTGTTAGTCATGAGTCGTGCGGCGGGCTAAGATTAGCTAGGAGCTAGTTACCAAAGTTTCTCCGATTAGGTCATGAGTCGTGCGGCGGCTAAGATCTAAGCTTAGAGGCTAGTTATCGGCTCTTTTAGATTTGGCATGATCTAATAGATTCATTAAGTTATCATGTGTTGCTTTATTTAATGTTTAATTATTTGCAACACTCTTTTGCCCAATCTAGATTGATACTCTTTCGGCTTGTTGATCGTTCCTTTCATGCTTATTCAATACCGAGTAGATCAAGCTCATATAGCCGAATTAGATCGATCTAGATTGTTACATGTTGCGGGTTCATTCACGTTACATGTAGATAAGCCTTGACAGACCGGGTACCGTGCGGCGGATGCGTCTTTGGGTTACTCTAGAGCTAGTCATCCGGTGGACTAGAGATCGGTTTAATCGATAGGCTCCTTTTACATGTTGCTTGTTTGTTCCTTCTTCATGGACCCCGATTCGGCAATCTTGCCGATACGGTTATGCTTATACATGTAGCAAGTATCTATAGATCTGTTAGATAATTATATGCTTTTAGCTCTTTATTGCTAGATTGTATCATGCGGTGGATTGATCTAGTAGCAAGGAGTGGTGTAAATTCATAGTGAGTGGTATCATGCGGTGGATTAGCTTGCTTGGGTTTATGCTCGACGGGTTTATGAAGGCTAGACGTGCGCGAGACTAGTTGGAGTAGCCTATGCATGTGTTGTTTAGTCGATTTATATTTATAAGTTACTTATTCCTAATTATTAAGTGCTTGATGATGCTTTAAACCCGAGATGTAGTTTGATATGCTTTAATGATTTAATCTTGTTCAAACATGTCTTCATTTACCATATTCGGCTAGTTTGTTCTGTTTACATCGGTTATGTTACTTTAGCCGAATGAGCGCATCCTGTTGCGAGATAGCTTCCATAGCTATGTGTCGTCGTAAGTGGCTTCGGGGCCGTAAAGATGGAACCGCATGGGTCTCACCCGCACGTTCCGGTTATGATCTTACCGTTTTATCCCTTGTCGATTTTCAGGTCAAATCGGCGGCACGCCACCGGATTCGACGCCGGGCACCCGATTGAAGCTAGGCTTTCCGGCTTGCTGTGTGTGAGACGCAGGGTGGTCACATTTTGCGTCAACACACTTTTTGGCACGCCCGGTGGGACCACTTCTCAATATAAGATGGGATCGGAAATTGACAACAGTCACGTTCTGAACGTGACCATGGACGAGCTGCCGCCGCGAGCAACGCCGGATGGTGGAGCAAGCAATGGAACAATTTCATCGAAATGTCGATGTCCTTTTCCAAGAACAAGAGTGGCAAAGTGATGATCAAGCAAGCACGCGCCACGAGTTCTTCTCGCCGGTCGATCGATGTTAACGACGAAGGAGAGATGCGAGGGTAGTTGGAGCCATCTACAAAGCTGTAGGAGACACTATGTTGAATCACAACACAGCTTTTCTCTGGGCACCTTCCGCAAAATCATGGCTGAAACTTTTGGTCCGGCGGTTGACAAACGATTTGAAGCAAGATTTGGAGAGCTTGTTTGGGCCGGTGTACTTCAACACTCGGCAATCTTCGGGGAAGTTAAGCTGGAGGAGAGGAGATAATCGGTACAAGCAAAGATGGAGCTATTCATGATGGAAAAGAGAAGCCTCCCGTGACCGAGCAGCAAACTCATGGTCGGGTAGCTTTTGGTGCGACAAACAGATATACACATCTCAGCTTATAAGATTTCTCCGGTAGCAAACAGATTGCGAAAGAGTGTCTATGGAGATGGGTATAGTGAATTCACTGATTACGGTGCTCTGGATGCTTTGCCGAATCCGGGATACGGGAGTGCATCGGGAGTGCCTTCTAGGAGACGAGGAGCAAAAGATACAAATGATGAGCTCCTAAGCGGGAATGGGCGATATGATGCGGAATCAATTCGGCCCGAAACCAAAGCATCGAGACATATGCATACAAATCTCCTTTCCCGAATGGTACAATAGGGTAGCTCTTCCACCAAGAGTTAAACCACCAACGGATTTGACCAAGTTCTCGGTCGGGATGATACCAGATACCATTGAGCATGTCGAAGATATCGATGCAACTTGGAGAAGCCGCTGTGATGAAGCTTGGAGGATCGAGATATTTTCCTATGTCTCGACGGGGCCGGCTTTCACATGGTTTGCATCGCAGCCGGCCAATTCCATTGGTACATGGGCGAAATTAGAGCAAAAGTTCCATTCGTACTTTTATACGGGAACCAATGAGAAGAAGATGGTTGATCTGTGGTCTATGAGGATGAAAACTACGAGACACCAATGGAGTATCTCCGAGATTCGGAGAAGCAAAGAACATGTGCTATTCTCGACTATTCCCGATGATCGGCTTGCACAATTGGTCATTGCGGGCATGTTGCCACATATTAGAGACAAGCTATTCGGCATGGAGTTTGAAGATCTTGGACGGCTTGCACAAAAGGCGACGGCAATGAGCAATCAAGCCCAAGGATTCGAAAGAGATGCTCGTTTTCGGAAAACGGTGCAACTGTTGATATGTATCGTGGATTTACGGAGGAAGCATCGAATATGAAGATGAAGATGAAGTAGGCTGCTGCGAGTTGACCTGGACAAAAGAGCCTACTTTGGTCGATCATCGATGGGTGAAGCGACGAAGGGATCTTATGATTTTGATGTCGCATAAAAGCGAGATAAGCTCTTTTTGTATCTGGTCCAAGAAGGGCGCGTTAAGGCCGCGAAGGACATCCTATCTTTGCGCCGAAGGAGTAAAGGACAAGAAATATTGTGGATTTCATGATACAAACTCTCATCATATCAATGATTGCCGAGTGTTCGAGTAAAAATTCGAAGGCTATTCAAGATGGACACTTAAGATTTGATGGCAAGATGAAAGTAGACAAGAACCCATTCCCTCGAACATGGTCTCTTTCTCCATAGGCATGGTTGATGCCGGTGAGTCCAAGGAAAAGGGAAAGATGAAGGTTCGACATCGAAAGAGCCAAAGAGATTGGTTCTCATTGACCCTAATCGGCAAGTTACCAAGGAGGAAGTGCAACAAGCGCGGTTCAAGAATAGCCGAACAGAAGGGTCAAACTTCGGATGCGGCTAAGGGAAATTGCCGAATACACGCTGATCCGAAGCGCGGGGGTTACGGACGACACTTATTGAATAAGTGGCAATGGGAAAAAGAAGATGGAGTATGATGAGGAACGCGGTACATTGAGGAAGAACGCAGGTTCATGGCGAACGTCGGAGATATGAAGCGAAGTGCGCCAAAGGGAACAAGAAGAATACGGGAGAGAGCAAGAGCAATCTCATTGGAATTGTTCCTTCTTCGGTCTTGTTGGAATGAAGGCTTGAAATTGCACCGCCGAAACAATTGCCCCGAATGCGGTGATCAATATTCGGAGTACGAGGCAATTTCGAGTCAACCGTCCCGTTCATGATAGACTTGGGATGAAAGTTCCGGAGAACGATCGGCGCTTAAAAATAAAAAGGTTTTGATGGATATCGGAGGAAAAGGTTTGCGAGACCAAACATGGGCTCACGGTAGTGTCTATACTACGGAAGAGAGCTCCTACGAGATGGCAAAAAGGTCAATGGTGTCCTCCCGTCTCGGAAGAGTCGAAAGAGAAGAGTTCGGCGTTTGAGAAATCAAGAGCTGAAACAGGAAATAGCCGAAAAGAAGTCGGTGTGGCGTCCTAAGAAAAAGGATGATGGACGGGGCCCTTCGGCGATACTAACATGGTGTTCTTCATTCCATTAGAGTTTAAAGCTCCCGAAGACCAAGAAGTGCAAGATGAGGTATATTCGATTTTGATGAAATTGAATGCCGAGACCCGATGGCTCAACTTGTGTTGACTCGGCAAGCAATCTTTGACAAGCCGCTTAAAAACCGTCATCAAGCCATTATACACGAAGGGATATGTCAATGGCAAACCTTTAACCAAGATGCTTGTTGATGGAGGGGCTGCTATCAATATTATGCCCTATGCTACTTTCGAAAGCTTGGTATGACAAGTGAAGATTTCTTTATGACCGACATGATCCTTAGAGATTTTGCGGCAATGCTTCGATACTCGTGGAGCGACATGTGGAACTGATGATTGGATCCAAAACTTTGATCACTACCTTCTTTGTCATTGATGGCAAGGGGGCATATAGCATGCTTCTTGGGAGAGATTGGATCCATGCTAATTGCTGTATACCCTCAACTATGCATCAAATCCTTATTCAGTGGGTAGGAGATGATGTAGAAGTTGTTCAGCCGATGATTCGGTGAGTGTTGCCACTTCGAGCCTGCTTATTGGGAGTATGATGGACTAGATTGCCTTTCGGGTAAGGTATGGAAAGAAGGTCCCGTTAATGTGTTCGACAGGGGATCAACGGCCGATCCAAGCGGTCGGCTCGACGGTAACTTTTAATGGGCAATCCAATCGATGGCAACAAAGGCAAATTGGGTCGTGGTTTCATGTCGGCCGACAAGTTAGAAGAAATCAATGTTGGTGATAGCACAAAGTCAAGGCCGATGTATATCAGTGCAAACTTAGACCCAGAATATAAATTGGAGTTAATAGAGTTGCTGAATGAGTTCAAAGATTGTTTTGCTTGGGATTACACAGAGATGCCTGGGTTGGATCGATCAATTGTTGAGCATAAGCTGCCTATAAAACCTGGATTTCATCCTTTCAAACAACCTCCACGGAAAATCTATAAAGAGGAGGTATTGGCCGATGTAAAGAAAGAGATTGAGAGATTAATTGAAGCAAACTTTATTCGGCCATGCGGGTATGCGAATGGATTTCAAATATAGTACTTTTGTCTACAAAAAGAATGGAAAGATGAGGGTATGCATAGATTTCGAGAGATCTCAACAAAGCTACTCCAATGGATGGATACCCAATGCCGGTTCTTAGATTTGTTAGTGGATGCGACGACGAGGTTATGAAGTTATCGGTTTATGGATGGCAATGCGGCTACAATCGATTTTCATGGCGGTTGAAGATATTGCAAAGACGCATTCGGATGTCCTGGTCACATTGGATTATTTGAGTGGATAGTGATGACATTTGGATTGAAGAATCTTTGGTGCAACTTATCGAGAGCCATGAACTATATCTTTCATGAGTTAATCGGCAAGATTGTAGAAATTTATATTGATGATGTAGTAGTCAAATCCGAGAGACCATAAAGGACATTTAGCCGATTTAAGAAAGACTTTGGAGTGCACAAGGAGACATGGCTTAAAGATGAATCCAAACAAGTGTGCTTTTGGAGTCTCGGGCGGTGAGTTTTTAGGGTTCTTGATTCACAAAGGAGGGATAGAAGTTGGAAAAAAGAGCATGGAAGCAATAGACAAAGTTGTGCCCCCAACTAACCTTACGCAATTGCAATCATTGCTGGGCAAGGTCAATTTCGTGAGAAGATTCATATCCAATTTATCGAAAGAGTGTTGCCTTTCTCTTCATTGTTGAAGCTCAAGAAAGATCGAAATTTATGCAGGGTGACATACGACAAAAGGCTTTTGATGAAATCAAGCAATATATGAAGGCACCGCCGATGTTGGTACCTCCACAACTTGAGAAGCCTTTCAAGTCTGTATGTGGCGGCCGATAGCCCGACAATAGGATCGGCCCTTATGCAAGAGTTTGATGGAAAAGAGAGAGTAATAGCTTACCTTAGCCGAAAACTGTTAGATCCCGAAACAAGGTATTCGGCTATAGAAAAGCTGTTTGTGTGTTTATTACTCATGCACCAAATTTCGGCATTATTTGTTAAATGCCGAATGTGTGGTTATATCTAGTTTTGATGTAATTAAACACATGTTGTCAATGCCGATTTTAAGTGGGAGAATCGGCAAATGGGTATTAGCACTTTGTCGAGTTTAATTTAAAGTATGAGTCGGCAAAAGCGGTGAAAGGACAGGCAATTGCCGATTTTATTACTCAACATCGTGATTTGTCTCGTTGATATGATTAACATTGCCCCATGGGCATTATTTTTTGATGGATCATCATGTGACAAAGGTGGTGGTGCTTTGGTATTCTTTTGATATCCCCACGTGGAAAGATATTTGAGTTTGCTTTTTCAATTGAATATCCTGTCACTAACAACCAAGCGAGTATGAGGCTTTGCTTAGAGGGCTTCGGGCCGTTGGTAGAACTGAAGGCTGTTTCTTTGTTGAGGTATTTGGTGATTCTGAATTGGTAATCAATCGGTTACAGGACAATATGAATGCAAAAATGATGTACCGCAAGGTTACCATGAACAATGTAGGGAACTTCGAAAAGTTTTTCGTAGTTACTTTGCATCATATACCCGTGAGAGCACAATGGAGAAGCAAATAAATTAGCTCAAGCCGCATACGGATATCGGGAAAATCATGAAGTCTATACAAAGAGAAGAAGATGTTTTCAATTCGATCGGATAAGTAATGACTGGAGAAGTGACATTATCAATTATCGAAAGATCCATCTCAAAGAGTTTCCGGAGGCTCGGGTATAAGGCATTTAAATTTGTGCTTCTTGATGATCGGTTGTACCACAAGTCTATAGATGGAGTGTTGCTCAAATGCTTGAACCAAGAAGAAGCTAAGAAGATTATGTTTGAAGTCCATGAAGGAGCTTGTGGTGCACATCGGTCACGCTTACCGAATGAAATGGATAATAAGGAGGACAGGTACTTTTGGCCGACTATGTTGGAGGATTGCTTTGAATATTACAAAGGGTGTCGAGATTGTCGATATTTGGTAATGTTCGGAGAGCACCCGCATCTGTTCAATCCGATAATTAAACCTTGGCCGTTCGGAGGATGGGGTATAGATTTAATTGGACAGATCAATCCTCCATCTAGCAAAGGACACAAGTTTGTGTTGTTAGCAACAGATTATTTCACCAAGTGGGTTGAAGCTATCCCTTTGAAAAAGGTCACATCGGAAAATATGATCGGTTTTGTCAAGGAGCATATAATTCATAGGTTTGGGATTCCACAGACCATTACAACGATCGGGGGACTCGGTTCACTTCTTCGAGTTTTGTGATTTTGCCGAAAACATGGGGATAAGGCTGTATAATTCTTCTCCTTATTATGCACAAGCCAATGGCCAAGCGAGGCGTCAAATAAGATCATGATCAAAATTATTCGAAGAAAATCGATGAGAAGCCAAGGAGATGGCACTTGGTCCTTAATGAAGCATTGTGGGCTTACCGAATGGCTTGTCATGGGTCCACACAAGCATCTCCATATGAGTTGGTTTATGGACATAATCTTTGTGATGCCTTGGGAGTTGCAATCGGGATCAAGGAGAGTTGAGTTACAAAAGGACCCGACGAGAAAAAAGATTATAAAGATCGATGATGGATGAGTTAGAAGATTTGCATTTGATTCGTCTTAAGGCCTTGGAGAATATTGAGAAGAATAAAATACGTGTTGCCAAGTACTACAACAAGAGAGTTAAAATTAAGCAATTTGCAGAAGGAGAATTGGTTTGGAAAACAATATTGCCAATTGGTACCAAAGACAGAATATTCGGCAAGTGGTCTCCGAATTGGGAAGGACCTTTTCGGGTTGTCAGTTGTGCACCTGGTAATGCGTATATATTAAAAACGCTGTTTGGAGAGGAACTTACTAGAGCCATCAATGGCAGATACCTTAAGAAGTTTTTTCCAAGTATCGAAGTTGGATCTTAATTGTGATTATGACGTAAGCGTGGTATAGCCGATTGAATAAAATCGCCTTCAGAGTAAAGGAAAGAGGTTGGAAAGAAGTAACCGATAATATTATCGCCTCGGTGGAAAGATAGCCGATATCATGTGTATCGTCTTGAGAACAAAAATAGCCGATACGGTTGTATCGCCTTTAGTCGATTTTTAAAAGTATAAGTGAACAGTTTGATCTTATCTCTCGCTGATAGGTTTATCGAGAGAAGATAAAGGGAATTGAAGTACTACGCTACAAACCGTCAAGTCATGGAACAGGGACCGAGATCTAATCGGCTAAAATGATGTCATGCGATTCGGGAGTTTTCGTTTGGGAAGAGCGTTGCGATCGAGTTCTAGCTAAAGGAAAATTTGCAAAGAAGCAAACACAACGAGACGGATGTCATACGGACAAGCAAGAACAAGAAGAGGACCAACATTCTTCATTAAAGTTTTATTTACAACCCGCGCCAATCCTAGTACAAGCTACTCCTCTTCTTCGTTGAAGAGCTTGTTGAGGACAGACTCAGGGTTGGTGGCGTTGGCCATGGCGTCGGCGTGGGCGTCGTAACCCGCCGGGGAGGCCCTCGATGTCGTCGACTTCGTGAGGAGCCCGTCGCGGAAGCCGGTCGGCATCGGAGCGTAGTCGTCCCGGTCCGGGGCGACATCCCCGCCCGAGCCGAGGAGGTGCCGAGGCGCACGCCATGAAGGGCAACCTGGTCGATCTGACCAGGCACCGCCTCGAGGCGCTCCACCAGCGTCGCCCCTTGGGCGTTCACGTGGTTGGCCGCCGCCATCGCCGCCACCTTCAAGCGGTCCAGCTCCGCGGTGAGGTCTGCAAAGAAAAAAAAAAATATAAGATTAATCAATGAGCAGATGAATCAGAAGGAACGGGGATTGAAGGGCAATCGGCAAAGAGCAAATACTGGTGATGGCCTCGCTCATCTGCCGGCAGTTGTCCTCCAACTCCAGCTGAGCGATCCCGAACTTCTTGGTTTCTTCACCAAGAAGCTCCATCGCCTCATCCCGCTCGCGGCGGTACGCGGCGGCGTCGTAACGGCTGTACGGCGGGATCTCCTCATCGTTCCGTTCCCATATCGGGACGTACGAGGGAGACCCCGATGAGGCCGAGGCAGAAGCCGACGCAGGCGCTGGAGCCGGGGTAGAAGCCGGGGCTGGAGCTGGGGCCGGCGCGGGAGCAGGGGCGTCAAACGCCGCGGCCGGCGCCAGGAAGCGCCATTGGCCGGTGCTGATTCTCGCCGTCCTTCAAGCAAGAATGCAATCAGGATCGGCCAAACAAAGAGAAGAAACCGCAAGAAGATGAGTAAGACATCTCTTACTGCAGACGACGGCCACCGCGACTGCTCCCCTCCGCCGCGTCCGCCGCGAGAGCAGGAGCAGAGGAAGTGGTGTGGGTGCCAGCCCGGGCGACTCGCCTCCGGGCATTGGCGATGTACTCGCCGGTGTCCCCAGTGATCCTGAAACAGATCAAGGAGAATGAGCAACCGCAAGGGGGCAAAGACTCGATCGGGTAAAATCGAAAAAAGACACAACTCAAGGGATTGAGAAATCTCACCGCCGGCGCTGGTTGCTTCCCTCCGCCTCATCCTGGGCAGGACGTTTGTTGCGGTCACCGCTGCCCGCCATTGGTGGTAGTAGGGTTTTCTGGAGGCGTGAAGACGGAGAGGAAGTGGAAGAGATTAAGGATGATGGCAACTGCTTGTGCTTGTGTGATAATGGTGGGAGCCGACTGGTCCTATTTATGAACGTGGGAGCCGTGGCGAGACTGTGGGAAAGCCAAGCGACGATAGGGTTTCCAGACCTATGGGCCGAGATTGAATTGGGCCAGGCCCATCACTACTGACGATTCAGTTGCCATGCGCTCGGTCGGCTAAATGGCTGATGAGAAGTATTCGGCTAAGACAAACACTCGAAACGTAGCGATTACATTCGGCTAATACATACATCAGATGAGTGCAATCATGACAAGGATAGCCGAATAATAACGAAGAGAAGAAAGAGAAAAACAAAATATTAAACCGGAAGGAAGCGATTCTCGCCGGATGCAATACATTCGAGCATAATATTTACGAGTTTCGTCACACGAGTTAGAAGTTTATACATTCAAATAAGAATTGATAACATTCAAGGCGCCAATCTTGATTTTGTTGACCTCATCAAGGGCTCTTTCGTCGTCAGCCTCTGAATTTTGGATCTCGCTGCACTTGTTCTTGATTTGCTTGGTATCTCGACAAGGGAGCTTATCTTGGTCTTGGGCGAGTCAAGAAGTGGCGAGAAGCGAGCTTGGCCTCGTGAGATTGAATATTAGCGTCCGGTTGAGCTAACCGAGCCGCCGCCTCGGTCCTCTCATCTCTCATACTCTGCAATTCCGGCTCCAAGGTGTCCCAGGACTGTTTGGCCGACTTAAACTCAAAATAGAGCTCCTTGACCTGTTGTTCTCTGGTTGCCTTGTCAGTCTCCAAGATAGTCTTGTCAGACATATTTTTATGAGCTCTTTTGACGACGGCAAAATGGTCATCAAGATGAGACAAGGCGTTGATGGCATCTTTGAGATCAGAAGGGAGCTCTTGGATGAATGGCTCTGCTAGTTCCCTTATTTTGTCAGACTCCCGAGTCAGGTCAACCATGTCCTTTTCCAAGAATGAGATTATGACCTTCAGGTTAGCCTGACTCTCTGACGATAGTTGCCGATTAGAGGAAACTTCATCATCATCAGCGAACTCTTCGGCAATAAGGGAAAAGCTGGCTTGTTGGAGAGCAGTGTCCTGATGGCAGGGGAAAAGTTATTAGCCGAATGATTTGAATCAGATATGAAATGACTGAAGAAAGTTGAAACAGTACCTCTTCGGCAAAAGCCTGATCAGTGAGCTCCTGAGTGGCATCAAGACTTTGGGTATTTGACACAGTAGCTATTTCATGAATAGCAGTATCATAGCTTGTTGATGTGTCTTGGATTGCCGTAGGAGTTGAAACTGGTACATCTTGTAGAAGAATTTTCTCTATTGCCTCTCCTGGGTGATGAGGGGGGATGTCTGAAACTGTTTGTTCATCAACCTGATGAGAAGGTATTTCTTCTGCTGCTTCTCCTTGTTCACCTGCTTGGTCATTTGTTTGGTGAGGAGAAGTTTCTTCTGTTGTTCCCCCTTGGTTACCTGGGCCAAATATAATAAGATTGGTACAGAGGCAAAAGGTGAGAATTATGAAAGCAAATACTCACCAGGATTGATAGGCTCATCGGCATTTGCTTGGCCGGGGGAGTTTTCGGAGAAATTATCTAAGATCACCACCCCGTCGGGACTTTGGGGGTTGACTCGTACACTGCCGAAAGATAATTACCAATTCAAACATATTTGCGGAAAGAAAAATAACGGATCAAAAGCGTTCATACCTGAGGGGGGAGCTTAGCCTTCTTTGATCTTGTTTTCCTGGGGATGGCAGTGTCCTTGATGGGGGAGGAAGGAGTTTTTCTTTTGAGATCCTTCAGGAGCACGGTGTCATCAGCAGGTGTCTTGTTGAATGCTTTCAGATTCGGAGCATCATGCCCCAGAGCAGCAACAGGACCAGGCTGCCAGTATTGAACCTCTGGGGGACTTGGAGGGGCAATATCCTGTTTAAAAGAGGTGCTTAGAAATAGAGCACAGACATATAGTGGAAGGTGGTTATAAAAGCATACCTCATCATCAGAAGAGAATGAAGGCATTAAAACTTGGCATAAAGGGTGGACTTGCGCTCGAATATGTGAGAATGCCACTCCCGCCACCGAGATTAAATGAAGGATGAGCAACTTCAATTATCACCGGAGGATTGGGTTCGTATATTGGAAGCTTGCATCCAAGATTGAAAACTTTATTGGCCTCAATTGCATTCAGCAATGTCTCTCTCGGGTCTGATTATACTTGAGAAGTATGGCCTTGGGGGCAACCGACCAAGTCCAAATTGCCTGGCAACCATGTTTGGATTGTAGAATTCATAAGTTGAACTTATCATCCGGCCATGGTGAAATTCTCGCGGCGGGGCACGGGGTTTGATAAAGGAGTTGAAAATGTCCCTGGAGTCATCATCTACACAAATGACTCATAGCTAAATCGCAAGGGAGAGTTAGATTCTCATTCTCTCTATATGGAAACCGGATCGAGTGATTGAATCCCTTGTAGAAGATTTTGAAAAGACGGCCCGGTCCAAGTCAATGGTGATTGAAGATGCAGCTTCTCCATAAGTCGACAAGACTTGTATCTGGGATCTTCACCTTCAGCATAGTTGATTGAAGGAAAATTCAGGTTATGAAGATCAAAAGAGACAATTTGATGCATGTATAATTGCAACCACATCTGAAGGAGCCACCATGGTCCATTGACACAAGAGATTTCACCCTGGTTCCTCATCTGAACAGTGATTTGATGCATCATGTGATAGAACGCTCCCAGCAGATATTTCCCCAAGGGAATCAGATTGCCTGCAGCCAATTCTTCTGCCATCACTATATGATTCAGAGTTGGCTCATTGGATTTACCACAGAAGATGAATCTGCATAGCCACATGTTCATGAAAGCCCTATACTCTTTATCAGACACAGGGCCATCCGAGGCGTAAGTCTGAATGTACTTGGCCCAACCTCCTCCTGATTTAACTGCCTTCTGTTGGCTGTTGCTTTTGTACTTGAAAGGATAGGTTGGCTTGGTGATGTTTAAACCGGTCATCATGAAAATATCTGACAAGGTAATGGACATTGGACCATGACCAAAAACGAAGGCGTTGATAGCATCGGACCAAAAGTGAGAGGCGGCTATCAGAAGTGAGTCGTTTCTGGGCATTTCGGCTAGTGAAAGTTCCAGGCAATGTTGAATGTCTTGGGATTCCCGAAAATCACTGTTCTGGATCGCATCTGCGGAACCAATCACGCCATCCCGTGATTGAAGGAAGGGGCCAAGTTTTGAAAGTGTTCGGCCATCTATTTAAGGGGGCAATTCTGGATTTGAATGGGATCCTCAAAGTTTCCTTTTCGATAAATTCCTTTGGATTAGGGTCTCCCATCGGACCAAGGAAAAATGACCGGGATGAGCGAGATTAGAGATTAAAATCTCGTTCTTCATTTCCTTTATAGAAGTAAAGCGAATAAATCAAGGACACGTCTGGGAACTGATTCAGAAAAATTGCCGAATGAGTAAGGGCAAGTAGGGTTACCTCTAGATGCTCCTCTTGAGTTCCTGTTGCCATGATGGAGCTGATTGAAGATTCCGCCGCCATTGACAACAGCGAGCGCAGATCTCAGGTGGCGGCTGCGGGTGTTGGCGGTGCTTGACCTAGACGAGAGGCGGCGATAGTCAATTTCGAAATAAAACCCTTTTATCTCGAAATTGAGGGGGCATGTGTTAACACCAGAATTTGGTCAGGGATATGACAGGTGGGCCCGCAAGGAGCAGAGAGAGCAATTCGGCAAACGTGTATGCGGTCGGCTAATTTCCATGTGTTCGGCAAGCGATCAAGCGGTCGGTAAACGGCTTCGTTTGAAGGGAGAAGAAGGAAAGGTGAAGCTGACCAGAAAAGGAAGGAGTCGTGGTGGTCAAGGACTCCGATTATGGATAGAGTTAGCGTGTCTAGTCTTTCCAATTTTGTTTAAAGTAGTCCGTAAGTGCTTAGGACTCATGTTTTGTCCAGGGTATAAATATAGACCCTCGACCATTGTAATAAGGGTTCACAACCAAATCAATACAACCGGCTACGCGCCACCCTTCGAGTCCTTTTAGTCGTGTCGTCGAGTTCTTCGAGAGGGCCAATCGATCCGTCGACCTCCGTAAGTCCCGGCAACCTTGTTATCATGTCTAGTATCATGCGGTGGATTTAGATAATGATGCAAGAAGTCTTGTTGCAATGCTTAGTATCATGCGGTGGATTTAAGCATTGAACCAAGAGGGTTCCGTGTTAGTCATGAGTCGTGCGGCGGGCTAAGATTAGCTAGGAGCTAGTTACCAAAGTTTCTCCGATTAGGTCATGAGTCGTGCGGCGAGGCTAAGATCTAAGCTTAGAGGCTAGTTATCGGCTCTTTTAGATTTGGCATGATCTAATAGATTCATTAAGTTATCATGTGTTGCTTTATTTAATGTTTAATTATTTGCAACACTCTTTTGCCCAATCTAGATTGATACTCTTTCGGCTTGTTGATCGTTCCTTTCATGCTTATTCAATACCGAGTAGATCAAGCTCATATAGCCGAATTAGATCGATCTAGATTGTTACATGTTGCGGGTTCATTCACGTTACATGTAGATAAGCCTTGACAGACCGGGTACCGTGCGGCGGATGCAGGTCTTTGGGTTACTCTAGAGCTAGTCATCCGGTGGACTAGAGATCGGTTTAATCGATAGGCTCCTTTTACATGTTGCTTGTTTGTTCCTTCTTCATGGACCCCGATTCGGCAATCTTGCCGATACGGTTATGCTTATACATGTAGCAAGTATCTATAGATCTGTTAGATAATTATATGCTTTTAGCTCTTTATTGCTAGATTGTATCATGCGGTGGATTGATCTAGTAGCAAGGAGTGGTGTAAATTCATAGTGAGTGGTATCATGCGGTGGATTAGCTTGCTTGGGTTTATGCTCGACGGGTTTATGAAGGCTAGACGTGCGGCGACTAGTTGGAGTAGCCTATGCATGTGTTGTTTAGTCGATTTATATTTATAAGTTACTTATTCCTAATTATTAAGTGCTTGATGATGCTTTAAACCGAGATGTAGTTTGATATGCTTTAATGATTTAATCTTGTTCAAACATGTCTTCATTTACCATATTCGGCTAGTTTGTTCTGTTTACATCGTTATGTTACTTTAGCCGAATGAACCGCATCCTGTTGGGAGATAGCTTCCATAGCTATGTGTCGTCGTAAGTGGCTTCGGGGCCGTAAAGATGGAACTATGCGGTCTCACCCGGCAGACGTTCCGGTTATGATCTTACCGTTTTATCCCTTGTCGATTTTCGGTCAAATCGATCGGCACGCCACCGGATTCAGACGCCCGGGCACCCGATTGAAGCTAGGCTTTCCGGCTTGCTGTGTGTGAGACGCAGGGTGGTCACATTTTGCGTCAACATTAGTACAACTCCCCTGCAAAATTTCGGCAGCACCTCCCCTGCACGGGGAGGTTCCAAAACCTGCAAAAAACATGGCACGAAGGCCAAACATGGGCACGAAGGCCAAACATGGCACGAAGGCCAAACATGGGCACGAAGGCCAACTGACGCGACAAGCTAAAGCGAGAGGCAATGTACTCACCCGACCAAGTCCAGGAAGAGGCGGTGCACCGGGCGGTGGAACTACCGGTGGTGGAGCGTAGATCGAGGCGGAGGCTCCTCCATTCCGGGATCCGGGCCGCGAAGTGCACGCCCAACCGACGCCGGTAGTGCGCCGTCGGTGCCGCCACCGCTCCCGAACCCGCGCCGACATCCATTATTTCATGTACCTGCAGTTCAAAACTGGAGTTGCCGGAAAATTGCAAAGAAACAGAAATAATTCACGAAATATAGCAAAAGAACTCAAAATGGTCCCAATTTGTGCAGGTGGGTTGTATTTGAGGTAGGAAGGCACCGAAAAACTGGAAGCGAAAATCAAAAAAAAAATACAAACTTTGCCGACGGATCGGGAAGGCCGTCGGCAAAAATAGTTTGCCGATGGCCGGCCATCGGCAAAGTACGTGGGCCGGCGGCGGTCCCGAGGCCGCCACGTGGCCGTCATTTGCCGATGGCCGTGGCCATCGGCAACCGGGTGGTTTGCCGATGGCCGCACGGCCCGGCCATCGGCAACGGCACGGCGTCGGCCGGCCCCGACGGCGTCGTCGGTGGGCCAATTCTGCCGATGGCCGGGCTTTGCCGATGGGCCGGCCATCGGCAAAAACGGGCCTTTGCCGATGGCAGGAGTTTGCCGATGGCCTGGCCACCGGCAAATTACAGGTTTGCCCATGGCCGTAGTTTGCCGATGGCTGGGCCGTCGGCAAACTGATTTTTGCCGATGGCCGAACTTTACCATCGGCAAACTTGGTTGTTTGCCGATGGCTGACCACTTTGTCATCGGCAAAGCTGGCCGCCATCGGCAAACAAGCCGATTCCAGTAGTGTTGGCGCAAGAACCAAGAAATCAAGAACTTCCCATCAGCAATTACACGGTCACCACAAGCATGAAGAGACCTGTAGCATAGCTCCAAGGGCTCTAAGAAATGCAAGAGAACAGTTTTTCAAATCAATGATCAATCCAACAAACTTGAGAACAATCTATTCAACTGGTGCAGTTCAAAGATTCTTTGATCAATAGCTGACCTGCTCAACATTTGTGATAGTAGATTCTTTAGGAATGTCAGAATATCCACTGGATAACAACTGGCGTGCCCTCTCACATGTATTGTAAAGCTTGTATGTCACTCACAGAGTATAACCCGATATGGCTCACTCAGAGGACCTTCTTCCAGAACTCTGTTACAGAAGAAACAATGGTTAATAGGAACGGCCAAGTAGCCATCTACCATCTGATATTCTGGAAAAAAATCTAAATGTCAAACAATATTATTTGCTAATCCAACTATACCTATGTAGTGCTTTGCATCTTTCTTTAATGAGCGACGTAACTCATCTGCCCGTGCGCGAAGCTCATCGTTGCGCCCCCCCCCCCCCCACACACACACACACACAGACAACTGAAAAATTTGCACAATTTTTCATTCATATTGCCAATTAGTTTCATATAAGTATAAGAAAGAAAAATTAAGTAATCAGTCATTTGTAACTCAAACATGAGATCCTCAATCTGTGAGCAATATAAATTTGCAGCCATCATTCTGGCAAGCAAACAAACATCCATTGTAACCTCTGGTGTCGCTCTTGGATTTCCTAAATTGGTTAATGGCATTAGGATGCAAATAACATAATCTTCATGGTATATGCGTAACTACTTCAGTCTGAAAGGGATATATTGTTGAACTGAATCTTCTTGCTTATTTCAGAAATTGTATCATTAAACTCCTTGGAGAGGAAGCATCATATATGTTAGATATGTTGCAGCCAATGACAAACAGCATGGATTGAAGTATAGAGCCGAATACACAACAATGAAAGGCCACAACCCATTGAATCGTGCATAGGGGTGGGCATACCTGTTGGATGGAAGACGAAGACCTGCCTATGGGCTGACCCGAGCGACTAGCGTGTGAAGGCGGTGGAGGTGCCCTCAGCTCCTGCCGTGACGGAGCAGTCCGGCAGTTTCAGCGGTGTAGAGGGTGGTGGCCTGATTATTTTAAACAAGCAACATTTGCCAAAAAGCATTTAGCTGAACAATTGGTGGCAAAATCATAAATCTTATAAAGGCTTTAACTATACACTCATAGTAATTAATATGTAGTACTGCGAATTTACTTGGGCATCTCAGAGCTCTGAACAAACTGTGGATTCATTTGGGCATCTTTTCTTAAGATTGCATGTCTCTGACAACACAAGGCTCAATTGGCTTGAAACAAAAAGGCAACTATAGATGTGACATACAACACAGTGGAACTTTCTGACAGGTTTCAGATAGAATATAGTTACGCTATTGTCAGATTCGCATACAAACGCATGCAAATTCCAACATACATAAAATGCAAATTCGTTAAACATATGCTGCTCCTGTAACATACAAACACATGCAAATTCCAACATACACAAAATGTAGCTCTAGATCTAATCCAATGTACTCCCATTACAGTAATGTCCTCCCAATTATTGATAGGCATAACCAGCAAAAGAAATCTATATGCCAATACCCAATAAAAGGGCAGCGCTCTCTATGCAGCAGTCAAAAGTAAGAGCTTTCCTTTATTATATTCCAGTAAAGTTAGAGAAGACGGTATTGCAAGAAATTCATCTCATACAAAAGACAGTATTGATCTATCCTTCGTATTATTTTATAGTAGAAAGGATCTTCAGTCCAAGCTCGACGAGATGAAGACGCAGCTCACCGGGTTCGGCGACATCGCGAAGCAGTTCGCCGGCTTGGAGGGCATGATGAAGACGACGCTGGATTCGGTGGCGGGGATCGTGTCCAAGCAGATGGAGTCGGATCTCATCCTCACCGATCTCACATCGCAGGCGGAGGACGTCGTGAAGACCATCAACGACAACACCTCGCGAGTGGATGGCCTCGTCTCGCGCGTCGACGCGCTGGACACCGCCGGCGTGGGACGACCATCGCCTGGCTTGGGGTGCTCGGTGGTTTGCCGCACCAAGCCAAGGGAGGAGCAGCCGCTCTATCCAGTGGGAACGCGCCGCCCGTCGCGACCGCCGCGGTTTACAACCCATACACCGTGGGTTCGACCTCAACGCCGCGCCTGCATCATCGTCTCCATCACCGACGATGACAGCGCCGCCGCCCAACGGGCATGGCGATCACGGTGGCGGGTTCACGACAACCCGTCCGCCAAACGTTCATAACGGTACGTCGGATCCTTCGCACTGTGATCCTAACTTGCATCCTCCACCGTTTCCTAAATTGGAGTTTCCGAAATTTGATGGGATGAATCCGCGCTTATGGATCGACGATTGCTCTATTTATTTTGAGGTCTATGTTGTTCATCCGTCGCTGAAGACAAGGTTCGCCGCGTTGAACTGCATCGGGATGGCCAAGGCGTGGCTACACACGGTGGAGAGGCGTGGACGCGTTCAGGACTGGGATTCCCTCTGTAAGTTGGTGCTGGAACGCTTCGATAAGGATCAGTATCTGCTTGTGTTGCAGCACTTTGAGAGCATTACACAGACTGCGTCAGTTGCTGAATATGTGTTAGAGTTTGGGCAGAGGGCCCATAATCTGTTACTGTACAACTCCAGCTATGATGAGACATATTTTGTGAAGAGATTTGTGGGCGGATTAATGGAGGAAATTCGAGCTGCCATAGTGTTGCACACACCTGTTGATGTTGATACTGTCAGTGCCTTAGCCCTGTTGCAGGAAACTGAGTTAGCTAAGTGCAAGCCTAAGCATGGAGCTAGAGAACCTTTCAGGAAATCATTTGTGCTGTCAGGTGACAAAGGGAAGAGTGCTGACCTGGATAAGTCTATGTTGGAAGCTGAGGATAAGCTGTCTGGGTTAGCTGGGTTAAAGCAATATAGAAAGAAAAATGGGTTGTGTTTCAGGTGTGGACAAAAATGGTCTAGAGAACATAAGTGTCCTCCTCAGGTTCCATTGCATGTCATGCAGGAATTACTTGATGCATTGGAGCCTGATTTTGCTGTTGATATTGAATACGATGAAGATGTACAGGATGGAGTTGTTATGGTAGTGGCTCATGCTCATACATCAGTTTTGCCTAAGAGAAGGACAATGAAATTATGTGGTCAAATTGGCAAGAAGCCTGTATTGATATTGGTGGATTCTGGAAGTGTTGCTTCCTTCATCAGTTCTTCTGTTGTCAGTAAGCTGTCTTTATAGACAAAGCCTTGTCAGCAACTAGATTTGGTTGCTGCTAATGGTGGATCTATGGTCTGCTCTCAGGAGGTCCCTGATTTGCAGTGGATGGTGCAGGGTTATTCATTCACATCTATTGTGGGAGTTTTGCGTTTAACATGCTTTGATATGATATTAGGGGCTGATTGGCTGGAAGCTTGTAGTCCAACGTGGGTTCATTGGTCCAAGAAGGTGATGAGGTTTATGCATCATGGAAAAAGGGTGGAGTTGTTTGGGGTCAAACCTAATGTGGAACAATGTACCTTGATCTCTGAAGCTTGTTTACAAAGTTTGATAAACAAGGATGCTGTCTAGTATTGTGTGCAGCTCAAAATCATGTCTGATGATACTGTTGATCAGGAGTCTGCCCAAGTTCTGTACTCTTGTGTTGATGACTTACCCAGTGACCTGCCTGAGGGTGTGCAGCAGTTGCTCCAACAATACAGTCATCTGTTCCAAGAGCCAACCTCTTTGCCTCCTAAGAGGTCTTTTGATCATCACATTGAGCTGTTACCTGGATCAACACCTGTTAGTGTGAGACCATACAAATACTCTCCATCTCAGAAAGATGAGATTGAAAAGCAATTGAAAGAAATGTTGCAGAATGGCATCATCAAACATAGTCAGAGTCCATTTGCCTCTCTTGTGTTGTTGGTAAAGAAAAAGGATGGGTCCTGAAGATTTTGTGTGGACTATAGACACCTCAATGCTGTAACAGTGAAGAACAAACATCCAATGCCTGTAGTAGAAGAACTGATTGATGAGCTTGCTGGTGCAAAGTGGTTTTCAAAGTTAGATTTTAGAGCTGGTTATCATCAAATTTGCATTAATCCAGCTGATACACACAAGACCGCATTCAAAACACATAATGGCCCGTATGAATTCTTGGTGATGGCATTTGGGTTGACTAATGCACCAGCTACCTTTCAAAGTGTCATGAATTTGATCTTTGAACCATCATTGAGAAAAGGGGTCATTGTTTTTATGGATGATATTTTTTTGTACTCTAATTCTTTGGAGACACATTTGACCCCGTTGAAACAAGTATTTGACATATTGCAGACTCATCAGTTCTTCATCAAACTGTCCAAATGTTCTTTTGCCAAGCAGGAGATTGAATATCTAGGACATACAATTTTTGTGAATGGTGTGGCAACTGAAAAATCTAAGATTCTTGCTGTTGAGCAGTGGCCAGTTCCTCAAAATGTCAAGCAGTTGAGGGGTTTTTTTTGGGTCTAACTGGTTATTATAGGAAATTCATTTAGAATTATGGATTGATCAGTAAGGTCTTGACTGAATTGCTAAAGAAGGGAACAATTTTGTTTGGACTGAGCAGGCTCAAGCTTCTTTTGATCAACTGAAGCAAGCCTTAATTCAGGCTCCTGTACTTGCCATTCCAGATTTCAAGAAACGTTTCATCCTGGAGACAAATGCAAGTGATGTGGGTTTTGGAGCCGTATTGTTACAAGATGCTCATCCTATAGCTTATCTTAGCAAGACTGTGTGTGATAAAAATAGAGCATTGTCTACTTATGAAAAAGAGTGCTTGGCTATTGTGTTGGCAGTTGAAAAATTGAGGCCATATTTACAACATTCTCAGTTCATCATCAGAACTGATCATCAGAGTTTGCTCCATTTATCTGATCAAAGGATTACCTCCAGGATTCAATAGAAGGCACTGCTCAAGTTGATGGACTTACAGTACTTGATTCAGTATAAGCAGGGTGCTTTAAATAAGGCAGCTGATGCTCTCTCTAGGTGTCATGCTGATAATTGTTGACGGTCGTTAACTCATAAAATAAACCGTCAACTCAGCATGCAAATAGACCTAATCATAAATACTTGATAGATATAGGGTTACCACTAACATAATTCCACGAGTTTTGGTGAATATCTATTTTACGCGGGGTGACGGTGAAAACTACCCAAGACGGTCCACATGTCGGGTTTACATAGAGAGAAAGACCGAACGGGTGAAAAAGTATAATCTAGAAGACTCCAGAAGGCGACACCTGAAACCTGGGGCCCACCTGGCATAGACCAGAGGCGGCCACCCCTAGGTCAGAGTCGGCCGCCCCGGCACCTCGACCAATCAGGTTGAGTCTCGCGGATCCTGCCTCCACCGACTTTGAAGATGAATAAAAACCGTCCATTTAGGTCGGTTTGATCCGAGGGCTGTGGTGCATTCTAGAGGGCTATATATTCAGAGCCCCTGACCCCAAGAGAAACCCTAATTCATTCTCTGATTCAGAAGAGAGAGAACCTCAAGTTCAGAAGCCCTAAATCATATTTTCTAGAGAGAATTAGCTAGAGAAGGGTCCCTCGAATGGATCTATCTCTATAGGGTATTAGTATCAAGAGAGATTGAGAGAGTATAGAGTGGAGGTATATTTGGAGGAAGCCCGGCTGTCGGTGTCTCCTCTCCAGTGTACTGCGGGATCAAGTCTCCTAACCCGAGGCTTGGTTTCGGGATCATTCGGCAATTCAACTTCTAATACTAGTAAGTTCATTGTTATTATTGTTCTTTGGTTTACAAGTTTACTTTATTCGCTTCGCGTTGGGAATAGAGTAATCGTTCTTTAGCATAAGCGTGGTGCTTAGGCTAGATTCACTTGTAGATGCTCCCTATTCGGCGGAACCATGGTAGTAGTGAGGGAAGTGACAATCCCTTTATTACCTTTGAAATCCACTTCCCATTGGTAGGTAAGGTAGGTCCTTTGTGCCCAGTTTAGCATCCTCTCGTGGTGTCTTTTCCTCGGGTACCCCCTTAGAACAATAGTCTCAAAGCTTGCCATAGGTTAGAAGAAGACCGACGAAGGAGTTCTCTCTATATCGCTTAATTCTCACTTGACTAGCAGCCCGTGGGTAGTAGTAAAGATTGGGTTGGTCTATTGCACGTTTTCTCCTAGCGGATAAAAACAAATACGATACTCAGGACTTATCTCCCGGGTGAAGTGCTCACCGATATCCATGCGCTTGCGGATTATTTCTCTTTGATTCTTTCGTGTGCGTATCTAGTGTCAACAAGCATTTACGGCGGCTGCCACGGGGGACAAAGATGGTCCCTTAGATAACCTAAATCTTGCTCTACCTTGTACCTATACTTTTATCTTTTTCTTTCACTTTACTTTTTCGTACATTTTATCTTTTTCTATCCTTATGGATAATTTAAATTCCATTCCTATCTTTCAATTTTCTGCACCCACGGAGACCAACCTAGTGCCACATGAGTCATCACAACCTATCCAAACACCTAGCTATAGGCCGAGTCCGCGGTTGATTGCATTGGTCCAAAGCCTATCCTTTTCGGGAGAAGGAGATGAAAACCATTACCTTCACATTAGAGACTCGAGCAAACATGTGACTTGTCTTCGCATAGAGGGCATGTCCGACAAAACCCTCCGTTGGAAGCTATTTCCTTTCTCATTAAAGGGAAAAGCTAGACAATGGTATGATAGAGCCGTAGGTAAGCAACAAGGGGATTGGGGATCCTTACGCTCCAACTTTTGCTTAGATTTCTATCCCATCTCCCAAATCATCGACCTTAGAGTCAAGGTTCGACTATTAAGCAAGAACACGAAGAATCTTTGGCCTCATCCCGGGATCGTTTTACTACACTTTTAGCATCGAGGCCGGACCTTAGTCTACCGATCCCATTCTTTTACAACATTTTTATAAAGGTCGAGTAGAGAAAGTAGAAAATTGCTCGACACAACTTCGGGAGGATCATTCTTGCATATCTCTACGAGAAAGCAAGATCAATCCTAGACCAAATCTTATCCAGTGAATTAGACAACCTCCTAGAAGTAGAACCTCAAGTAGCTGAAGCCAAACCTTTGCCAGATACACCATCAACTTCAGCTAACCCATGTCTTGAGCAAGACAAGGAAGAAATTCCACTTCCTGATTTTATGCTAGATATTGAACCTGATCTGTTTTCCGATTTTGGAAACATCTTCAACTATCACACAGGGAAGAAGCCACAAGGCAAATATCACCCAATCAAGCCATGCAATATTGATGAGGATATTCCAACGGGAAAGACCTCGGGAGAGTTAGTGTCTCATTATGAGCAATGAATGGTTAGAAGAGTCGAGCTTTCCTCCGAAATAATTCGTTTGATTCATTCTCTCTCCCCATTCATTGCATGATTAACAAAGATCACATAGATGCTCTCTATGATCCAGTTGTGGGTATAAATTAATATCATGTCTACCACACTAGCAAAATATTTGCAAAGAGACATGACATTAACCCCAACAGTGAAGTTCATAAGGAATCTTTCAAGACAAATTCTTTCCTGTTTAGGAATCCTACATGTCCTACCACTCCGGGTAGAAGAAACCCCTGTCCACTTGAGCTTTTATGTCTTTGACATAGGGGATTTCCACCTCTTGATAGGACAACCATTTAGAAGACTTCTTTATGAAGGACAACCGGGAAATTAAACATTTGTTTAGGTAAGAAACTCCAGTTTGCAATGTCCATTTCACACTCTTTAAATGCTAGGACCAAGCCCTATCCGCATTATGATCCATTGGAGGAATTTAGAGCGGCTTCTCTAGAATTCCTAGTTAAACCAGAATTAGAAGACGAAGCTAGATTCTTCATAGAAGAAGAAGCCGACCCTTCGAGAATGAACCATTAGATGAGTTTACCTTACCACCTAGGCCTCCTATAGAGTTTAAACCCTTACCAAATAGGTCTTAGATATGCCTTTCTAGGAAATGATCCGAGTCTCCCGTCATCATAAGTGATACTCTCACTCGGAGCGGACTTTTCGCTTAATGGCTGTCCTAGAAAAACATCAAAAAGCTTTTGGCTACTCACTCCAGGATCTCAAAGGAATTAGTCCTCGCCCTTTGTACTCATCGCATTCCCACAGATCCCGATGTTCCACCATCTAGAGAACCCCAACGTAGACTCAATAATGCGATGAGGGAAGTTGTTAAGAAGGAAGTTTTAAACTCGTTGCATGCCGGGATCATTTACCCCGTGCCACACGGTGAGTGGGTCAGCCCCGTCCAAGTTGTGCCTAAAATGGGAGGCATGACTATTGTCCAAAATGAAAAGAATGAGTTAATTCCTCAATGAACCATCACAGGGATGGCGAATGTGCATAGATTATAGAAAGCTTAATAAGGCAACAAGAAAAGATCACTTCCCTTTGCCTTTCATCGATGAGATGCTAGAGCGATTAGCCAACCATTCTTACTTTTGCTTCCTTGATGGATATTCTGGATATCATCAAATCCCTATCCATCTTGATGATCAAAACAAAACAACCTTTACATGCCCTTATGGAACCTTTGCTTATCGTAGGATGTCTTTTGGGTTATGTAATGCGCCAGCTTCTTTTCGAAGATGTATGATGTCTATATTTTCGATATGATTGAAAAGATTATGGAAGTTTTTATGGATGATTTTTCTGTTTATGGAAAAACTTTTGATGAGTGTCTTGAAAACATAGATCGAGTTTTGCTAAGATGTGAGGAAAAACACTTAGTCCTTAATTGGGAAAAGTGTCATTTCATGGTTAAAGAAGGAATAGTGCTAGGACACTTAGTGTCTAAGAGAGGCATCGAGGTAGATAAAGCCAAAATAGAAGTAATTGAGCAACTGTCTCCTCCTATCAATGTGAAAGGAATTAGAAGTTTCCTTGGCCATGCTGGTTTTTATCGTAGATTCATAAAAGATTTCTCATTCATCGCTAGACCTCTTACCCGCTTATTGGCTAAGGATGTTCCTTTTGATTTTGATGATGCCTGCTTACAATCATTTGAGATCCTTAAGAAAGCGCTTATCTCTGCTCCAATCATTCAACCCCCTGATTGGACTCTACCTTTTGAAATTATGTGTGATGCAAGTGACTACGCTGTAGGAGCAGTGTTAGGACAGACTAAGGATAAGAAGCATCACACAATAGCTTACGCTAGCAAAACTTTGACAGGACCTCGGCTTAATTATGCTACCACTAAAAAAGAGCTTCTAGCTGTTGTCTTTGCTATTGATAAGTTTAGATCCTACTTAGTGGGTGCCAAAGTAATTGTTTACACTCGATCATGCCGCCTTAAAATATTTACTCACTAAGAAAGATGCTAAACCTCGTTTGATAAGATGGATTTTATTACTCCAAGAATTTGACTTAGAAATAAAAGATAAAAAGGGAGTAGAAAACTCGTTGTCGATCACTTGTCTAGAATGCAGTTTGAGAAACCACAGAACTACCCATCGACGACGCACTCCGGACGACATGCTCTACGGAATCAATAGATCCGACCCCGGTATGCGATATTGTTAATTTTATGGTTACGGGTTACGTACCACCGGAGGCAACAAAAGGAAACTTATCCAGAGAGTCGTACCCACATATGGGATGAACCCTACCTCTTTCGAGTGTGTTCGATGTCCCGCTCGGAAGATGTGTGCCCACTGAAGAAGGAATCAAAATCATTGAAAGATGCCACTCATCACCATATGGAGGTCATTATGGGGTGTTCCGTACACATGCGAAGATTTGGCAATGTGGATTTTTCTGGCCAACAATGTATGAAGACACAAAAGACTTCATTCGGAGATGCGGTCCTTGTCAAAGACATGGCAACATTAACTCAAGAGACGCCATGCCACTTGTCAACAATCTCCAGATCGAGCTCTTTGATGTCTGGGGAGTTGACTTTATGGGACCATTTCCACCATCAAAGAAATGTGAATACATCCTTGTAGCAGTGGACTATGTGACCAAATGGGTCGAAGCTATGCCATGCAAAAAGGCAGATAGCTCAAGCTCCAAGTAGATGTTCGAAGAAATAATATTTCCAAGATTCGGTGTCCCGAGGATAGTCATAAGTGATGGAGGATCACATTTCATCGACAAGCATTTCGAGCAATGCTTATTGAAGCATGGAGTACGCCATAACGTCGCTACTCCGTATCACCCACAGGCAAGTGGCCAAGCAGAGACATCAAATAAGCAAATCAAGAATATTCTTCAGAAGACAGTGAATGAAATGGGAACGGCATGGAAGGACAAGCTTCCTGATGCACTATGGGCATATCGAACAAAGATACAAGACACCTATTGGGATGTCACCATATCAACGGTCTATGGAAAGACCTGCCACTTAGCGAGAGCTAGAATTCAAAGCTCACTGGGCCATCAAGAAATGGAATATGGATCTAGAAGCGGGGGAGAGAAGAGGAGGATGCAAATCTCGAGTTAGAAGAATGGAGAGAAAAATCCTATCACAATGCCAAGATATACAAAGAGAGAGTGAAAAGATGGCATGACAAGAGAATCAAGATCAAGGAGTTCACACCCGGAGATAAGGTATTACTTTTTAATTCCCGGGGTCAAACTTTTCGGGCAAGGAAAGCTTCGAAGCAAATGGGAAGGACCGTTCAAGTAGTAAGCTCATCATCGCATGGAGCCGTTACGCTTCGCAACAACGAAGGTATGATATTCAAGGTAAATGGTCAACGTCTTAAAATATTTTTAGAGCCCATTGAAGAAATAGGTGAAATAGATGAATTAAATTTCTTTCTCAATTAGGTAGTTGGGCCCGACCATTTTTATTTTTCATTTTTCGGGGTCCAGTGTATTTTTCCGAATGACAAAAATACGTAAAAACGGGTTGCGAAAAACCCGACCGGGAGGCCACACAGCCGAGGCGGCCGCCTCGACCTAGAGTCGGCCGCCCGTGACCTCGCCCATTCACCGCCGTCTTTTGCATTCGCGATCCTTCTACACTCTTCCTTCAGGAATTTTTGCCGATTAGGGTTTTTGAGATTACGTTGACGCGTTATTCCTTCGGAGATTCCCTTTAGATGCTTTTCCTAGCCCCTATATAAAGAAGCCCAACCTTAGGCCAACCTCATTCCATCTAAGCCTCCTCCTTCTAGCATCAAGCTTGCTACGCAGCCATGGTGAAGCCAGAGCCAGAAAACTTAGATAGGAGATTGATCCGCTTCGGGATTGATCTCAACACCATCCCAAAGGAGGAGCCTGAGTGCATGGCCATTGTTCTTGCTGAGCCAAAACCTCTAGCCTCTATCCCTCCAAAACCCCAAGCTTACAGCCATTGCTACTTCGCTCAACCAGTCGTCGCTGCACCCAAGCCTTTGCTCCTAGATGGACCTCCACCAAAGGGTCCCGTTGTGAAGCTCCCTGAAGGCACCAAGATCCTCCCTCCTAAGCACAATGAGATGCTTATGGGAGTGAAGACCAACAAACAAGGGGAGATCGTTTGTGCTAGATATAGCACTGGAGAGCGCTCTTATTTTGAGGGAGTCCGTGCTCACCCGAGCAAGGTCAAGTTCATCCCTCCTAAGGAAGCCCCGAAACAGCTCTCACCGCCTCAGAAGCTCCACAGAAGCGCTGCAAGACCGTTGCAGACTTAGAGAAGGAGTTAGAGACTCAGCGTGCAATTATTGCATCTCTAGAAAACTGCCAACATGTCCAGAGTAGGAGTATTGTCACGCCATAGATAGACTTCGTACGCTAGAAAAGAAGACGGAGAAGTTGGAGAAGAAAATAGACGATCTGGAGAAGCGAGTTGATTAGACAAAATTTATCTTAGCATCGGAAAGGCCTAGGGAGATTTAGATTGCTCAGTTTAAAGTTTTAGTTTGCAGTGTGCTTAGTTAAAGTTTAGCTCGATTTTAGTCCCTTTCAATTCTTGTAATCCAGGCCTTAATGAGGATGAATAAAATTTTCTAGTTATATTTATTATTGGATATGTGTTGCCTCTTTTGTCTCCACCTTGTTGTGAATGAAGATAACAGGAATCTAGTGTGGTGGAGGCAACCGACGACGAAACTAACGGATATCAGCGAAACAGCAAAAATATTTGAAAAGATACGACATAAAGATCGCGCTCGGCGAAGCGGACCCCGAGGGGCCACCTGCCAGATGCGGCCGCCCCAAATCTCGAGGTGCCCACCCCTGTGGTGGGCCCACTTGGCTCCAGCTTTCGTCCACAGTCAGGTTTGCTTCCCTACGTTCCAAATTTTATACCGATCACGTTTTTCCGATTCATTTGGGAAACACCTTGAATTAAATCACCTGCTATATTTATTGAGAAGGTAGATTATTTTAATTATGACCCCAAGATAGACTCACACCATGATAATTCCCAGGAATCTCGTTGCTTGTTGGGAACGTTATTTTATAGTGACCCCATTTTACTTAGGTTGTTGTGGACAAAGTGAGATAGCATGAACCATGAGAACCCGATTTCTTGATGTCTAGTTGCTTGGAGAATTTCTCTTCAAAAATCTCAAAGTTTTAGCTACACTTCTCCTCTGTGGTAATAAATGCCTATAGAGCCTCGTCGACAAAAATCTAAAAGACCAGCACATAAGCTTTTTATTTGTGTTGAGAATAGTCTTGGCGTGTTACAGCCACAGAGAAGGGTCTCTTACTCATATGATCAAGTGCACTTACACCCACATATATTTCTGCTAGTCCTACACTGGGAGTACACAAAAACATGCTTTCCGCCATTTATCCATCTCCTACACTGGAAGAGGATACATACACTTTTTAGGACTTCTATATGCTCCAAGGATTGTTATCATCATCTAATATTTTTAAAGAAGATTATCGTCATCATCGTCATCATCATGTTCAAGAAAGTTATTGTATCCAAGATTGAGACATGGGCTATGCAAAAACAGTTGTTAAAAGAAAAGAGAGAAGAAAAGAAAAAAAAGAAAGAAAGAGATAGCCCATGAGCTCCAAAGTATTCTGATCCCAAGAGAAGGAAGTTCAAAGAAGCTCAAAGAGTTAATCAGAAGAAGATCAATTCATCATTCAAGAGAAGATCAGCAAAGCAATGTTCAAGAGAAGACAGTGCAAGAGAGGGAAGGAGCATCATTATCATCAATTTAGCCACCAAATATTCCACACACTTGCACACACTTGATCTAGAGTAAGGTCCCCCTCTCCGTGGTTCCCGTTTTTGACTAATCAATATACGCAGGTAAAAATGCTATTCCTAGAAATACCTTAAACTCCATATAAGCCTTTATAGAATAGGAGGCATACCCTTTTACATGCCTCAAGTGAGTTCCATAAATACTACATACATTGAGAGATTTGAGTGCTCTATACATAATGGTATGATCATATAAAGAGTGATTCGAGTGTGCTACATGATGGAGAAGGGTAAGCTAAGTTTTCTTTGCAAAAATATTATAAAAAACTCCAAGTAACAGGATTGATAGAAGAAGGATCTCTACTTCGCGCTGTTCCATCTTTCAACTGCCCAAAGTTCAATGGTAGACACTTTGAATCCCGCGGCGGGTATGATCGGGGATAATCTAATGTTGATGTCTTGGTTTGAGGCTATGCTTAAAGTAATCCATCCTTTTCCTCGAGGACGAGTAAAAGACTAGTGTGGGGGAGTTTGTTGACGTCGTTAACTCATAAAATAAACCGTCAACTCAGCATGCAAATAGACCTAATCATAAATACTTGATAGATATAGGGTTACCACCGACGTAATTCCACGAGTTTTGGTGAATATCTATTTCTCGCAGGTGACAAATGAAAACTACCGAAGATGGTCCACATGTCGGGTTTACATAGAGAGAAAGACCGAACGGGTGAAAAAGTATAATCTAGAAGACTCCGAAGGCGACACACTGAAACCCGGGGCCCACTTTGGCATAGACTAGAGGCGGCCGCCCTAGGTCGAGTCGGCCGCCCGGCACCTCGACCAATCGGGTTGAGTCTCGCAGATCCTGCCTCCACCGACTTTGAAGATGAATAAAACCGTCCATTTAGGTCGGTTTGATCCGAGGGCCGTGGTGCATTCTAGAGGGCTATATATTCGAGCCCTCACCCCAAGAGAAACCCTAATTCATTCTCTCGATTCAAGAAGAGAGAGAACCTCGAGTTCAGAAGCCCTAAATCATATTTTCTAGAGAGAATTAGCTAGAGAAGGGTCCCTCGAATGGATCTATCTCTATAGGGTATTAGTATCAAGAGAGATTGAGAGAGTATAGAGTGGAGGTAGATTTGGAGGAAGCCTGGCCCGTCGGTGTCTCCTCTCTAGTGTACCTGCGGGATCAAGTCTCCTAACCCGAGGCTTGGTTTCAGGATCATTCGGCAATTCAACTTCTAATACTAGTAAGTTCGTTGTTATTATTGTTCTTTAGTTTACAAGTTTACTTTTTTCGCTTCGCGTTGGGAATAGAGTAATCGTTCTTTAGCATAAGCGTGGTGTTTAGGCTAGGTTCACTTGTAGATGCTCCCTATTCGGCCGGAACCGTGGTAGTAGTGAGGGAAGTGACAATCCCTTTATTACCTTTGTAATCCACTTCCCGTTGGTAGGTAAGGTAGGTCCTTTGTGCCCAGTTTAGCATCCTCTGCAGTGTCTTTTCCTCAGGTACCCCCTTAGAACAATAGTCTCAAAGCTTGCCATAGGTTAGAAGAAGACTGACGAAGGAGTTCTCCCTATATCGCTTAATTCTCACTTGACTAGTAGCCCAGGGGTAGTAGTAAAGATCGGGTTAGTCTATTGCACGTTTTCTCCTAGCAAATAAAAACAAATACGATACTCAGGACTTATCTCCCGGGTGAAGTGCTCACCGATATCCATGCGCTTGTGGATTATTTCTCTTTGATTCTTTCGTGTGCGTATCTAGTGTCAACAATAATCCATTGTGGGCTATATCCTTTTGTAATTATGATTGGTTGGAGAAGGTGAAACAAGGCTATCAGGATGATGAGCAAGCAGTTAAAATTCTAGAACAGCCAATGGGAGAATCAGTGTCTCTGATGGATTGATCAGGCATTAAGGGCGAATATGGTCGGGAACTAATGTGGTGGCCCATCAACATGTTCTTCAGGCTATACACTCTTCTGGTGTGGGAGGACATTCAGGATTTCAAGCTACTTACTACAGAGTTAGACAACTCTTTACTTGGCCTGGAATGAAACATGATATTCAGAAGTTTGTGCAGGAGTGTGGGGTCTGTCAACAGGCTAAGGTTGAGCACATCAAACAACCTGGGTTGCTGCAACCATTGATTATACCTGAGCAAGCTTGGCAAATCATTTGTATGGACTTCATTGAATGGCTGCCAAAATCAAACAAGTATGACACAACTCTGGTGATCATTGACAAGTTTACAAAGGTATGGCCATTTCATACTTGTGTCTCATCCCTTTTCTGCATTGACTATTGCTCAAGCTTATCTGGATTCTGTGTATAAGTTGCATGGCCTTCCTCAAGCAGTTGTGTCTGATCGTGATAAGATCTTTACTAGTGCTGTGTGGAAGGAGTTAATTACCATATCAAATTCTCAACTTCTGATGATCTCTGCGTATCATTCAATGCTTGTCCAAGGCAATGGAGTAAGTGGTTATCTGTTGCAGAGCTATGGTATAATACCAATTTCCATTCAGCTTTGTGTCGATCACCATTTGAGGTCCTGTATGGTTATGCACCAAGATTGTTTGGGTTGCAGTCCGAGATCCAATTGCACTGTCCAGAATTGGAACAGTAGATGAAAGAACGTCAGTTGTTGTCTGATGTGATTTAGCACCATTTGCAGCGGGCTCATGTGAAGATGAAGCACTATGCTGACAAAGGTTGTTCTCATCGTGAGTTCGAGGTGAATGATATGGTTTATCTTCGTTTACAGCCATACATTCAGAGTTCAGTTGTACCTCGTTCAAATCAAAAGCTGAGTTATCATTTCTATGGGCCATTCAAAGTGCTGGAGCGTGATGGCCAAGTGGCATACAAACCGGAATTGCCTGATGGATGCAGGATTCACCCGGTTATCCATGTGTCGCAGCTGAAGTTGCATGTTCCTCCTGTTGGCGGTCCTTAACTCCGATTTTTACCCACCAATTATAGATCATTTTGGGAGAAATAAATATTTTATTACACATATATCTTTGCTACTAACCCAATTCCACATGTACTTGGAAGTTGTAACACTTTGCAGGAATATACACCAAGTGCATGGAATTGTATAAAGAAATGCGCCTTTCGGAAAAGCGTAAAGCCAAAGAGGGAGAGCAAATGACAAATCTAGACCAAACTAAGTCAAACCCTCTTACCAGAGTGCCGGCGATCCAAACATGGGTGCAAGTATCCAAGATGAACCCATGAGGTGAAGGGCCAAAGTCTAGACCAATTCTACCTTGGGCTGCAGGACCATGTCTTAGTAAATTGGGCGCCACGGATGCATCCGGACTCCGATTTGAACGAATGACCAGCTGATTCGAAGCCAGCTGAAAGGCCACACACTGGCGGCAAAAGCAGAGGCCCAGCGGGCCCACAATGGGCGCGCACGTGCCCAATGCGCGGGCGCACATGTCCTGAGGAGGCGCGAGCCCAGCCTAAGGCGGTTCGTTCTCTTTCCATGTGGAGAAGGCGGCCCCACGGGTGCTTTTGACGATAGTGCCCCTGAACCACCTTCCACGCCCTATAAAAGAGGAGGAGAGCCTCCCACCTTCCACACACCACAACAAGAGCCTCTCTCTCTTCCTCCACTTGTATCTTTTTCTTTAGTAGTTATGTAGTTGGAGCAAGGCAAGCCTCGTTGGAGAGCTTGAACCTCTAGGGGGAATCTCAGTATGAATAATATCAAGATTTCACTTATGTTCTTATTCCTATGTTCTTGTTCTTAGTTGTTCTTGCATGTTCTTGTTCTAAATGATCTTGTTCTTGTTCTTAGTTCTATTAGTATAGTTGTGTCATAGAACTAGAGCATAGTTCTTATGATATGATCTTGGCATATGAACTAGAATATAGTTTTCATGTCTTGATCTTATCATATAGAACCTAATCTTTAACACTAGTGCATGCATGTTTAGACCTAGGGCTAGGTTGTGATGTTGAGGTCTATCTTAGTGTAGTCTTGGTCAACGTTGGCTTGCGGGTTCGTCGTTCGTCCCCATGGCGAAAGCTCTAGTAAGAGGACCTCTGATAGAGATGGAAGCTCCTGATCACCGCTAGAGTTGTAGCAACTGGCATAGATGTGGTGTCTAGGCTAGAACCTACCTTCTTTTGCTTCGCAGTCCACGGTTGAGGTGGTAGGCGGCAGGTGGTGACAGCCCTGTCCGTCCCGTGTAATCCCCCACGTCCGGCTACGACGTAGAGCCACAGGCCAGCATCACCTGGCAGACCAGGTGCGATCCAGTGCCTGAAGCAAGTTAATAATGGCCAAACTATCTTAACTTAGAACCTCACTAACAAGCATGTGTTTGTGTGATTGTCCGTTGTCCCGACTCAGTTGTTTAGGAATGCCTCGCTCCGAGCTAGGTTTCTTTGTTCTTTCTTTTACTTTATCCTTGAGTTGGCTCGAGTGTGTGTGTCAATTATCCAAATACTATTCTTGCTTTACCCCTGTTATGAGTATTAGTTTGCTATGCAATCTTGTTATCTTGTCCATGCCCAAATTAGACTCTTTTATATCATGCCTTCCTTTGGGAAATATAAATAACGATACCCTGAATACTTCCAGGTGAAATGCTACAACGGTATTTCCGTGCGCTTGCGGACTTGTTCTGTAATCGTTGCAGAATACCAACCGGCATTTCTTGGCGCTACTGCTAATTCTAGTGATGACGTTAAGAAACGCCAACAAGCATTTCTGGCGCCGTTGCCAGGGAAGGCGTTGGTTAAAAGAACTTATTAGGACATGTTCATGATAGCTTGCTTGTGTTGTAGCCATTGCTTTTTTTTGAAGGTTCGGCGGGGAAATCCCTACTTGTATTTTTGTATTTCTAGGTAAATAAAAGTACAACGGACCGAAATAGGAGTACAAAAGAGGGGGAGAGAGGCGGGGGAGGGGAGGTAAAAAGAGGTACAAACTTACAAGGCACCTAGGCCCAAAAGAAAAGAAAGCCGTAAAAAGCTAAGTCGGGAACTACTTGTTAGAACTAAAACTACACCTAGGACAGAAATTACACAAGCTGTTGTAGCCATGAAGAAAGTTGACTCTTAATTCTGCTCTTGGCCTTGATACAAACCATGGCTAGTTCATCTTTGAATAAAATCTTCCATCTCTGAAAGCTGCCACTCTTATGGTCGAAGATAATGCTGTTTCTAATTTTCCAAATGCACCAATAGGCTGTTATTGTGATTTCTTTGAAAATAACACGACCAAACAAGTTTCTTGCTTCTGACGACATGTCAAGTTGTTGCAGACGGGGGTTCCAGTCAATGTGAAGATAATTCCAACAGACTTGACTGAAGGGGCAGAAGAAGAAAAGGTTTAATAGGTCTTCTTCTGTACCAGTGTTGCAAAGAACACAGCTGTGGCTATTCAGCACCCTATTCTTTCTTCTCAAGAGATTTCTGGTATTGAGTCTGTCTCTGACCAACAACCAAAAGAACTTGTGTTTCCCCAGGTTGCTCGAAGACCACAGCCATTTGAAGATGGGAGAGGCTTGATTAGTACCTTTCAGGTATTTGTATCCTTTCCTGGCTGTGTAGTGGCTGCCCCAAGGGTAGTTCCAGGAATCACTTGCGTTGGGGTCCAGCAGAGATTATTGTTTAGAATGGTTTCAAGTTCATTCGGTTCACGCTGACAATGGGATTTAGAGCAAGATTGAAAATCCTGGGGAGGTTCCAAGTCTCGTAGGGAGATGATAGAGGTTTTTGGTTTTTTGGCAAATGAAAAAAGATGAGGCGATCTCGGTTTCGAGTGTTGCTGTCCAATCTTCCAGCCCGAACAGGATAGTGTTTCCTCTATTGGGGGTGCAGATCGAGAGACTTTTGAATTTCGCAAAGAGTTTTAGCAAGTCTTTCCACCAGAAGGACCCACAGGGTGATCTGGCTTGAGGAGGTGTGGATTGATTCATGTAGAGCTTGTCCCAGGTAAGATTAACCCAAGGAAGGTCTGCTGAGTTGTAGAATTTGTCCAGATGTTTCAAAAGGAGAGCTGAGTTTTGTGTCTCCAGATCCTTAATGCCTAATCCTCCCTCATGTTTGGGTTTGCATGTTTCTTCCTAGGCAACTAGACAATTAGCATTGTTGTTGGTGTCTCTTCCATTCCAAAGACATTTTCTTCTATAGCTGTCAACTTGTTTGATGATTTGAGGTGGGAGTTTTAGAGTGCTCATATAGAAGATTGGGAGGGTAGTCATCACTGATTTGACCAAGGTGAGTCTACCATAGTAGGAGAGGAACTCGCTGACCACTGAGAGCCTGTTTTCGATTCTAGTTAACATGGGTGCAAAGTCATCAATGCTTGGTTTTGTAGTTCCCAAGGGTAGCCCAAGGTAAGTGAATGGCATGTTTCCAATGGAGCAGCCAAAGATATTTGACAGGTGGCTAGTTTTATCAAGGTTGACATTGATTGGGACAAGAGAGGATTTGTTGAAGTTAACATGGAGTCCAGTTGATTTTGAAAAGGGAATGAGCAGGCTTTTGAGGTTTAGGAAGATTTCTATCATCGCGGAGTAGCACTAGGAGGGTGCGATCGCATATTGCACGATCGGATAGTCTCCCCCAAAATTATTGTTGATTGGATGATCCAGTTGCCATTTCTCCATGATGTGTTGATGATGGTTTGCAGGAGGTCTGCACTAAGACAAAGAGGAGAGGGGATAGGGGATCCCCTTGCCTCACTCCTCTTCTACAAGGGAAGGGTCTCCCGGGGAGTCCATTCGGGAGAATTGAGGAATCACCACTGCGGAGGATGCTTTTGACCCAGGATATCCACTTGTCAGAGAACCCTTTGGCTTTGAGAATATGGAGGATGGCTTCATGTTCCACCTTGTCAAAGGCTTTCTCAAAATCCAATTTGAGAATGACAATTTCTTTTTTTGAAGAATGACACGGGTGGAGGAATTGGTATGCCCGAGCAAGGCAATCTTGAATGTTTCGCCTTTAATGAACCTATATTGGTCTTTGTGAATCGGTTTCGAATAATAGCTTGAAGTCGGGAGGAGAGGATCTTGGTGATACATTTGATGGAGTAGTTGAGTAAGGATATAGGCCTGAAGTCATCCACAGATTCTAGGTTTGATTTTTTTGGGATTAGAGCAATGTGTGATGAGTTGATACTTCTTAAGTCCACCTTGTTGTCACAAAAGTCTACGAAAAGTCTCAAGAAATCACCTTTGATGATGTGCCAACAGGATTTGATGAACTTTCCATTGAAACCATCAGGTCCTGGAGCATGGTCATTGGGTAGGGTCGTTGACTGTTGCACTGATTTCTTCTTCACTGAAGTTATTGTCTAACTCAAAGGTGCTTAGATCAACAGGAGTGATGAGGCTGTCCAGGTCATAGTAGAGATGTCTGAATTCACTGATGCCCATTCTATTTCTGGAATTTTGTAGGAGTAGATGTGCTTTCTGATCATGGTCCATGATGATTGATCCATCAGGTAAGGATAGGCAGGTAATGAAGTTTTTTCTGTGAGAGATAGTAGCCAAATTGTGGAAGAAGGTGGTGTTTTCATCTCCCAAAAGAACCCACCTTACAGTGTATCTTTGCTTCTAGTACAGTCTCCTTGATTCAGTGAGAGTTGCCAGATGTTCTTTGACAAGAGTCCTTAGGTTTCTCTCTAGAGTGGATAAGTTCCTTTGGTCCTCAAGGCCATCTAGTAGCAAGAGCACCCAGTGACAATTGTGGATGAGTTTACCTAGTTGGGACAGGTTCTTGCTCCATTTTTTGAGTCCAGCTCTCAAATGCTTGAACTTACTTGAAACATTTTTTGCTGCATAACCATATACAGGGGAGTTTTGCCAACTGTGAGTGACTGTCTCCATGAACCCAGGATGTTGGAGCCAAAAGTTTTTGAACCTAAAAATGTTTGACTTTGGAATGCAGGTGTCAATGTGAATTACAAATGGTATGTGATCGATGTCGGTCTTGACAGGGGTTGTACTTTGGTTCCAGGGTAAGTGAGACTCCAAGAGCTGTTGGTGAGTACCCAATCCAATTTTTCAAGGAGAGGATCTTCTTGCATGTTACTCCAGGTATAGTTTCTGCCATTGAAGGGGATCTCTACTAGGTCTAGGTCCAGGATGCAACCATTGAACATTTGCATTTCCCCTAGATTCCCACCTGGTTTGTTTCTGTTTTCTACAGTTCTATAGAGGTTGAAGTCTCCTGCTAGTACCCAGTCATCAAAGTTGCTGCTATCCAGATTGACAAGCCAGGTGACGAAGGCCATTTTCTCTTCTGCTGCAGAGGGACCATAGATGTTGGTGAGGTGAAAAACTTTGTTGTCAGTCTTGTTCTGAAATTTGACTGTCAGAGCATGAGAATTGCTTTGAATAGTTGTTCCATCAAGATAAGATGTTCCATATTGTTATCAACCCTCTAGAAGCACCTTGTGAAGGAGATTAGCTGTAGCTGTCTAGTGATCTGTGGCAAAAATTTTTCAGGTAGAACTGATCAAATGTTTCCCTTTTTGTTTCCTGCAAACAAATAATGTGACACGCACTGTCATCAATTTTAGTGCGCAAGGCATCCCATTTTCCTTGGGAATTGATGCCTCTAATGTTCCAGACCAGGATCTTCAGACTTCTGTTGTTGTTATTCATTAATAACCCTGAAGAGAGGAGTAGACAGGACTATGTTGGCGGTCCTTAACTCGATTCTAACCCCGCCAACTTTAGTCTAGGCAACACCAATTTTCACCTAGAATAGGGCTCTACTCTAACTATTTCCACAGTGTGGCGCAGATTCCTTGTTTTGCAGGACATCACTGAAATACACGCAAAATGGGTCCAAACGTGAAGGAAAACACATATATAAAAATACCTTTTATTTTTGGCCCAAGAAAACAAGAGAAAAAGGAGGAGAAAGCCCACTCGAAGTCAAACCAACCGTAGAAGCACCGATGGGCCGACCGAGAGGCCCGGGCAAGGGAGCCAAGAACCAAAGCCGAAGGCCGGCGGGGCCCGGCCCGCGCGCGCCGGGAGCGCGGCCCGGGCCCAGCTTTGGCTGGTCGGTTTGGTTACCGCCTCTGATGGTCAGTTCGGGGGTGTTTCTGACATTTGCCCGGTGGAAACCGACCATCCCACTCCTATATAAGCATGGGCAAGCCTCCTCCTTCAACAATCAATTTCATTCTTCAATTTTTCTCACTCTTCACCACACCTCAACTCTACAAGTGTACAATAGAGAGAGTAGAGCCACTCTACCTAGCCTAGCTAGAATAGAAGTAAGGCGTGAGAGAGGAGCAAGAGTAGAGCATCTCTCCAAGAGAGCTCTTGGGAAGCTAGTCTTCCACAGGGCGGAGTGCCGGACTTATCGGCTCCCTCCTCGCTTGTACCTCTACGGCGTCTTGCTACTTGAAGTAAGACATCGTGTTTATCTTTCGGTAATACCTTTGAGTAAGTTATTCTTGCTTGTTATCTTCTTGCGGGTTCATCGTTCGTCCCCATGATGGAAACTCTAGTAAGAGGACCCCTGATAGAGACGGGAGCTCCTGATCACTGCTAGAGTTGTAGCGACTGGCATAGACGTGGTGTCTAGGCTAGGACCTACCTTCGTTTGCCTCGTAGTCCACGGTTGAGGTTTTTGACGGCAGGTGGTGACAGCCCTGTCCGTCCCTTGTAATCTCCCACGTTCGGCTACGGCGTAGAGCAACAGGCCGGCATCACCTGGCAGACCAGGTGCGATCCGGTGCCTGAAGTAAGAAGTATAGCAATGAGTCTAGCCACCTCTTAGGCCAATTACCCTAGAAAACCTCATTACCTAAGCTATCCTACTCCATCTCTGGGCAACCTCTATTTAGAATTAACTCACAAGCCATTCTTCGTGAAAGAAATACGATACCCGATTACTCACCGGGTGAAGTGCTATAACGGTGATTTCTGTGCGCTTGCGGATTTGGCTGCATACGCTAAGAAACACCAACAAGTATTTCTGGCGCCGTTGCCGGGGAATGGTTGTCGCAGTTAGCTCCGAACCTAGATTGCCCGTGTACCTTGACCTACCTTTGCTCCACTTCTTTTATTTTATTTTAGAAAACAAAATACTCGTGGAGCAACCAACCATTTACAACCTATCCGCTCCGAAGGGCGAGCTCATTCAAACACCACAATCCTCGAAGCCAATCACAACTTCTGAGTATGAGCTCCGCCCTGGCTTTATAGCCATGGTTCGGGACCAAGCCTTTTCAGGTTTGGAATATGAAAACCCATACGATCACCTACGGGAGTTTGAGCAACTCTGTGCGTGCCTGACCATTACGGGCATGTCACAAGATACATTGCGGTGGAAATTGTTTCCCTTTTCTCTCCATGAAAAGGCGAAGCAATGGTACACCCAAAATGTAGGGAAAGTAAACGGAGATTGGGAAGAATTGCGCAAGCATTTCTGCTTCACATTCTACCCTATTTCTCGTGTCGCTTCTCTACGACAGGAGGTGCTCAACTTCCAACAAAAAGAGAATGAAACCATAGGTGCAGCCTGGGAACGCTTTTTGATCCTAACACGATCAGGCCCAGACCTGTCTATTCCTAACCATGTACTCCTACAACACTTTTTGTTAGGATTAAACAGAAATTCTGCCCTATTGCTCGATGTAACTGCCGGAGGGCCATTCCAACACAAAACCACCGAAGAGGGGCAGGCTCTCTTGGATCGCATCCAGGAGAATACCCCTCCTTTAGAACCCATCCGTGTAGAACCCGAGCCAATAAAAGAGGATGTCTCTTCGGCATCAGCCGAACCTTCCCAATCCATAGAGAGACCCTCTCCCGAACCAGAACCTAAGACGGAAGAATCCATGGATCTTCCGATCTTCGAGGATGAGCTTTTCGAAAATCTAGGAAATACCTCGAAATATGAGTGTCGCACAAGACCACCAATTCCTGTCGCTCCTAGCGAACCCCTTGACGAACTTTTCCTCAAGGAGTCAGTTAGAGAATTAACTTCTGTTATGAGCACGGAATGGTTGGCAGAAGGTGAGCTCTCGTCTGAAGTAATTTAGATTCGCGCTCCATCTTCTACCCGCCGCTGCAAGATTCAGCGAAAATGGGTGGATGTTTTGTATAATCCCACCGTTAGGGCGAATTTAATGTCCCATTCCTATGCATCCACGTGTCTAGGAATGAAGTCATTTACCCCAACAACACGGTCCTTAAGAACACCAGATACCGTTCAAAAAGGACTAGGGATTGTACATAACGTGACACTCCACCATGGAGATGTCGAAATGGCCCTAGACTTCCTTGTCTTTGACATCCAGGAATTCGACATACTCATTGGGCACCCCCTCGAAACACTCTTTGACAATCCGTCAAAAATAGGGGAAATTAACATGAAACTAGGGAGAGAAACATTCCCCATTCAAGTCACTAGAGCTAGGAACTCAGTGACCGAATCTCCCCATAGTGTGCCCATAGAGGTTCTAGCGGTTGACATGTTTGAGTCACCCGAATCGTCCTTAGATAAAGATGCCGAATTCTTTGTAGAAGAAAAAGACGAGTTCGGGGAGACAGTTGAACTCCCTATAGGGGAGAAATCACCTAGACCTCCAGTTGAGCTTAAACCCCTACCCAAAGGATTACGATATGTTTTCCTGAACGGCGATACACAAACTCCTGTCATAATAAGTGACCAGCTTAGTGACGAGGAGACAACCAAACTCATCGCGGTCCTAGAAAAACATAAGTCGGTCTTTGGGTATTGTTTAGACGATCTTAAGGGGATAAGTCCAACGCTCTGTACCCATCGCATTCCCATAGAGCCAGCTAGCATACCTTCACGGGAACCTCAGCGTAGGCTGAACAATGCGATGCAGGAAGTCGTAAAAAAGGAAGTCCTGAAACTTTTTCACGCTGGGATAATCTATCCCGTACCCCACAGTGATTGGGTAAGCCCAGTCCAAGTGGTTCCAAAAAGGGAGGAATGACAGTCATTGAGAACACTAAAAACGAACTCATACCTCAACGAACTGTCACCGGATGGCGAATGTGCATTGATTATCGAATACTTAACAAGGCAACAAAGAAGGATCACTTTACACTCCCCTTCATTGATGAAATGTTGGAGCGGTTAGCGAAACATTCCTTCTTTTGCTTCCTTGATGGGTATTCAGGATATCATCAGATTCCCATCCATCCGGATGACCAAAGCAAAATGACCTTCACATGCCCCTACGGAACGTACGCGTACCGTAGGATGTCGTTCGGGTTGTGTAACGCACCCGCATCATTTCAACGGTGCATGATGTCTATCTTTTCAGACATGATCGAAGAGATCATGGAAGTTTTCATGGACGATTTCACCGTCTATGGGAAAACTTTTGATCATTGTTTGAACAACTTAGACAGGGTCTTGCAAAGATGTCAGGACAACTTAATTGGGAAAAGTGCCATTTCATGGTCCGAGAGGGCATTGTCCTGGGACACTTAGTGTCCGAGAGGGGAATCGAGGTAGATAAGGCTAAGATAGAGGTTATCGAGCAACTACCTCCCCCGGTAAACTAAAAGGAATCTGTAGCTTCTTAGGTCATGCGGGGTTCTATAGAAGGTTTATCAAAGATTTTTCACAAATGTCTAGACCCCTCACGAACCTATTAGCTAAAGATGCTCCTTTTGAATTTACCGATGAGTGCTTGAAAGCATTTAACACTCTCAAGCAAGCACTCATCTCTCGCACCTATCATCCAACCTCCCGACCGGTCTCTACCTTTTGAGATCATGTGTGATGCAAGCGATTATCTTTGTTGGTGCGGTCTTAGGCCAAACCAAAGATAAGAAGCATCACGCGATAGCTTATGCCAGCAAGATGTTGACAGGAGCTCAGCTCAATTATGCCACAACAGAAAAAGAGCTTCTTGCTGTAGTATTCGCTATCGACAAGTTTCGGTGCGCAAAAGTGATCATTTACACAGATCATGCTGCCTTGAAGTTTTTACTCACTAAGAAAGACGTGAAACCACGCTTGATCCGCTGGATTCTTTTGCTCCAAGAGTTCGATCTAGAAATAAAAGATAAGAAAGGAGTAGAGAATATCGTAGCAGATCATTTGTCGCGATTGCAAGTCACTAACATGCAGGATTTGCCCATCAATGACTTCCTCCGCGATGACATGCTATTGGCAGTGACGGACTCCAACCCCTGGTATGCAAACATTGTGAATTACATGGTTGCAGGACATGAACCACCTGGGGAGAGCAGGAAAAAGTTGGAGGTTGAGAGCCGTCGTCATCTGTGGGATGACCCGTACCTGTACGGAGTGTGCTCAGATGGCATACTAAGGAGGTGTGTGCCGACAGCAGAAGGGACGCAGATCATTGAAAGCTGTCACTCGGCACCATACGGAGGCCACTATGGAGTATTTCGCACTCAAGCAAAAATTTGGCAGTGCGGATTCTTCTGGCCGACGATGTATGCTGACACCAAAGAGTTCATTCAGAGGTGTCGGAAGTGCCAGTTCCAGGGTGGCATCACAGCTCGCAACGCAATGCCCCTCCACTTTAACCTTCAAATAGAAATATTTGATGTGTGGGGCATTGACTTCATGGGGCCCTTCCAGAAGTCCCAAGACTGCGAGTACATCCTTGTCACTTTCGACTATGTCTCCAAATGGGTGGAGGCCATGCCATGCCGAGCAGCTGACGCAAAACATGCCCGAAGGATGTTCCACGAAATAATCTTCCCTCGCTATGGCACACCATGCATGGTGATAAGCGACGGAGGATCACATTTCGTTGATCAAACCTTTCAGAGCATTCTTAAGGGAGCTGGGGGCCAAGCACAACATCACCACGCCATACCACCCACAAACCAGTGGCCAAGCTGAGACCTCAAATAAGCAGATCAAGAATATCCTACAGAAGACAGTCAATGACATGGGGAAAGGATGGAAAAGTAAGCTTTCTGATGCACTCTGGGCATACAGGACCGCTTACAAAACCCCCATTAGCATGTCACCATTCCAGCTTGAATATGGAAAGAGCTGCCATTTGCCAGTTGAACTCGAATATCGAGCCTACTGGGCAATTAAAAGCCGGAACATGGACCTCAAGCTAGCTGGGAAACACCGCCAAAGGCAAATCCCTGAGCTTGAGGAATGGCGGGAGAAGGCATACCACAGTGCCAAGCTCTACAAAGAGCGAACCAAGAGGTGGCACGACAACCGGATCAAAACCAAGGAGTTTCGGCAGGGCGAGAAGGTCCTGCTATTTAACTCCAAGGTAAAGTTATTCGGTGAAGGAAAGCTTAGAAGCAAATGGAAGGGACCATATACCGTCGTCGACACATCGTTTCATGGCGCAATCACAATCCAGGACGACAAAGGTTACATCTCCAAGGTAAATGGTCACCGCTTAAAACTTTTCCTTGAGCCTTCTTATCGAACAAAAATAAACCAAGAAATTGATAGAATAGATTTAGTCATGCCGGATAATTCTTTGATTTAATTTAGGACATGACTATTATTTATTCTATCTTTCTTGTGTTTATTTATTTATAAAAAAAATATTTATTTTATATGTATCCTTTGTGTGGGAACCCTCTAGCTTCTCTCTCGTAATTTTCTAGGATTTTTCCCACACAAAAATATTTTATTTCCAAAATATCAAAAATATTTCAAATTTTCAATCACTTTTCAAATTCCCGCGCTGTGCAATCGAATCACCAAGAAATTCGAATATCAAACAGCATCAGCCAGAAATAGAAGAAAACCGGGGCAGAGCAGCGCCCAGACTGGTGCGCTCACGCCTCAGGCGCGCGCGCGCCTGACTGGCGCTCTCTGACGCCCAATTTTCTCCCATCTCCTTCCCGTGTCTTGTGCGATGCTGATGATCCTGGTGATTCTAATCCTGATGCGCGAGAGATGCGAGGGTAGCCCATTTTCACCTATAAAAACCACCCTCTACCTCTCTTTCTCTTCACACCAAGACAAGCCTTGTCTTCTACCTCCCTCCCTCTCTAAACCAGCAAGGTTGCCTAGCTTTGAGCGCCAATGGCGAGCCATATCCTAGCCCTCTACAACTCTGCTCGCACTCCAAATAGCGAGGCTCCCTCCTTCACTCAAGAGGATTTAGAGAGAGAAGCCATGGTTGTTGAGCCCATAGCCACACTAGCGCCTTGGAGCGGCGGGTCCAGCCATGGGGATAGTATGAGGTCGACGGCAAGGTCGAGACCTCTACCCGGTGCTAAGGTGAAGGCTGGACCTGCAAGGAGGCCAACCACTGGAGCAATTCGCCTCAAGTCCAACCTCTCCAAGATGGGAGGGCCAAGCAAGCTTCCCTCGGCACCTCTCTCCAATGGCACCTCGTCCTACCATACGGCTGCAAGCAGTCCCTCCAAAATCGCTGTAGGCATAGACTTGCCCAACGGCGGCCGTGGAAAAGGGGTCGTGCCAAACCCCGCCAAGAGGGCCGCCCCTAAGCCTTCAGGAGCATCTTCAGGCCCCTCTCAGCGGGTCCCAAGGAAGAATCTTGGGAAAGCTCCTGCTGAGGACAAAAGTGGCGAACCTCAGCCAAGAGTTCCCACTTTAGCTTTCCTCAATAGCCACCTGAACGGGCTCTACGATATTGCGGCCGAGATGGAATCCGAGATAGGAACTAGAGACCTCAGGCACCTTGACTTAGTCAAGGAAGTGAGGGACTTGCGCCGTAGTTTCTCCACTAAACTCGATCGGGTAGTGCGCACGCTCCAGAACAAGTATGCGCGCAACCCACCGCAGTAGAGTCCTGATAAACAACTAGGCACACGCACGCATTTTCCCTTTCCAATCAATTTCCTTTCAATTTTAAATTCCCTAAAGTGTGCCTGATGTATCAAGTTTTGTTATCAATGAGTTATTTATTTTATATATATATTGTGTCTTGTCTCCACTTGTTTTTTGTATGCATTTAAGAAAAAGACAGTACGTAAACAAGTGTGGGGAGGCACCTTGCTCCTTGGTGCGCAAAAATATTCGACACGGCAAAAACACAGTTTGCGCACCCTCTCACTCCCCTCGCTAATTCTCTTTATTGCTAAAAATAAAATTTATAAAACTAAAAATTTTGCAAACTCCATCTCCTATTTTCACCAATCAAGAACGAGTTGCATACTTTTTATTCCTTGCTTATCTTGATTGTGTGAACAACTTGCGCCATAGGGACCCCATGTTTTATCTAAGTTATTGGCAGGTGAGATATAGTAGAATGATATGACGCTTACCAACTCGTGCAATGGACTTGGGTATTTTTATGCAAAAAAATCAAAAAAAAACTTTTTAGCAAGTGCTCCTCGTGTGATAAGTGCTATGTCCTACCAGAGCCAAACATCTACGCTTACACTTGTGCAAAACCTGTTTTAGCCACTGTTAGCGATGTCAAGTCTTGAGATTCTTACTAGAGATGGCCTTATCCCCAAGATCATTGCATTCACCCACCAAATAAACATGCCGACTCTTACACTGAGAGCCGCGCACATTATGCATCTACCATTCCACCAAAACGCTCATTTCTTACACTAAGAATTGAGCACATATATTCCACATCTTCTCCCTCTTCCACCAAAATACTCCTGTCACAAGTCATGCATCTCTCTCCATCATTTATTCAAGAAGAGTTTGGACTGTTATCAGAAAGTTCCTACAAAAAGAGAGCATAGTTCATGAATAAGGAAGAGTTCTTTTTCTCCAAGGTCTTGAGATAAAAAAAAAGAAGAGAAAAGAAAAGAAAAGAAGGAAAGAAAAGAAAAAGAATTAAAGCAAGTTTTAGAGTTGTTCTTCAGGTCCATACCTTCTTGCAATTTTCTTCATAAAGAGAGGAAGCATGATCAGGAGTCCACAAATATTTTCTACACTTGCACTTGCACTTGCATCATCTAGGGATATGGCCTTCTCTTCATGAAATCCAGCTGGCTTGACATTGGAACCTGTTCATCATCCATACCCAAAACTCCACATATCAGCCTGTAGTGGTAGGATGATCAAGAACACCTGGATAGGACTAGCCACCTAAAAAGAGCGACTTGAGAGTATCACATGAGGAGCTAAGGCTATCTTTGTGAAAAATTTCTAAAACCCCAAGTCTCAAAGCATGAGTAGTGTGAGTTGACTTGATTTCAAGCTATTCCTCCTTCAAAAGCTATAAGATAAACTTGGTAGCCACCATGAATGTTCACAAATGCAGGAAAAAGCTCGGAATAATCTGTATGCAGGTCAACTCTTGGGAGAATACAACCACCTAGTTCTTCATCCTTTACTCGAGGACGAGGAAAGAGCTAAGTGTGGGGGAGTTGTTGGCGGTCCTTAACTCGATTCTAACCCCACCAACTTTAGTCTAGGCAACACCAATTTTCACCTAGAATAGGGCTCTACTCTAACTATTTCCACAATGTGGCGCAGATTCCTTGTTTTGCAGGACATCACTGAAATACACGCAAAATGGGCCAAAACGTGAAGGAAAACACATATATAAAAATACCTTTTATTTTTGGCCCAAGAAAACAAGAGAAAAAGGAGGAGAAAGCCCACTCTAAGTCAAACCAACCAGAAGCACCAGCATGGGCCGACCAGAGGCCCAGCAAGGGAGCCACTGACCAAAGCTGAAGGCCGGCGTGGCCCAGCCAGGTGTGGGCGCGCCTGAGGCGCACGCGCACCCGCTGGAGCGCGGCTCGGGCCCAGCTTTGGCTGGTCGGTTTGGTTACCGCCTCTGATGGTCGGTTCGGGAGTGTTTCTGACATTTGCCCTGCGGAAACCGACCATCCCACTCCTATATAAGCATGGGCAAGCCTCCTCCTTCAACAATCAATTTCATTCTTCATTTTTTCTCACTCTTCACCACACCTCCACTCTACAAGTGTACAATAGAGAGAGTAGAGCCACTCTACCTAGCCTAGCTAGAATAGAAGTAAGGAGTGAGAGAGGAACAAGAGTAGAGCATCTCTCCAAGAGAGCTCTCGGGAAGCTAGTCTTCCATGGGGCGGAGTGCTGGACTTCTCGGCTCCCTCCTCGCTTGTACCTCTACGGCGTCTTGCTACTTGAAGTAAGACATCATGTTTATCTTTCGGTAATATCTTTGAGTAAGTTATTCTTGCTTGTTATCTTCTTGCGGGTTCGTCGTTCGTCCCCGTGACGGAAACTCTAGTAAGAGGACCCCTGATAGAGACGGGAGCTCCTGATCACCGCTAGAGTTGTAGCGACTGGCATAGACATGGTGTCTAGGCTAGGACCTACCTTCGTTTGCCTCGTAGTCCACGGTTGAGGTGGTAGGCGGTAGGTGGTGACAGCCCTGTCCGTCCCTTGTAATCCCCCACGTCCGGCTATGGCGTAGAGCAACAGGCCGGCATCACCTGGCAGACCAGGTACGATCCGATGCCCGAAGTAAGAAGTATAGCAATGAGTCTAGCCACCTCTTAGGCCTATTACCCTAGAAAACCTCATTACCTAAGCTATCCTACTCCATCTCTGGGCAACCTCTATTTAGAATTAACTCACAAGCTGTTCTTCGTGAAAGAAATACGATACCCGATTACTCACCGGGTGAAGTGCTATAACGGTGATTTCCGTGCGCTTGTGGATTTGGCTGCATGCGCTAAAACACGCCAACAAACTAGTATCTAGATACTAGTGCAAAGGTCTGAGCACAAGGAGAGGTAGTACTTTGTAGTCCAGAGATCAGAGACTGAGCGAGTAAGGCAGCTTAAATAAGGGGTGAACCAGATAGCAGAGTAATGAAGAGCAAAAAACCAGGGGCAGATAAAGGATAAATAGATAAACCAGCTAGGGAATAACGGGAGGAGATAAAAAAGGGCCACAGGGCCGACATCGATTAACTGATAAAGGTTCTAAAATAAAGATAAACTGAGCAAGTACTTGGGGCTTGACCAACACCAAAAGCCTAGGGCACACTAGTTCAAGACCACATTATTCAGCAGGCACGCAGGCCTGGAAGCAAGGTAAAGTAAAAGGACCATCAACTGACACAGTGTCGATGTTAGGACTCGGTCTTCATTCAGAGTCGACATTGATCACATCTTCTTCAAGCAGACGAGCAGAAGCCACCTCAGGGTGGATCTGGAGGAACCCTTCAGCAATTTCATGAGCAACTTCTTTGTTGAGGTATGGGGCAGGGCTGGAGCCTGAAGCAGGTATCATGGCCCGTGGAATTGGTTCCAGGACATCATCAGCGCCTTCTTCATCTGGCTTAGCTTCTGCTGTAGCAGCCCTGGCAGCCTTGGCATCTTTGAAGCCAGCATTCTTGATGGACAGTCTTGTGCTGCGCCGGCAGAAGTTGTCTTCCAGCTGCTCTCTGGGCTTCACATGCCTTCTCTTCCTAGAGTTGAAGTTGGATCCTGAGATCTCCAACACATCATTTTCTTCTTCCTGTATGGCCAGGAGTGCTTCTTTCTCCATAGCCCGGTCATTGATCTGTGGTGGTAGCAGGAAGACCAAATGAATGATTAAGGGCAGATCATTAAAGAAAATTGGAAAGGACATGTCTCCATCAATGTCTAGGAGTGTAAGATTGTTGAAGCGTTCAAAAGGAATAGAGAAATTGATAGTTTCCATTACCTTGAACAGAACACGGGGATGCAGAGGTGACTTGTCAGAACCAGTCGGGCTTGGGCTTCCAAACTTTAGTTGTCTATTGGAGCGACCACCCGAGTGTTTGCCTGTGGGAGGACCAGCCCTCTTGCGTTTGTAACCTAGACATTGAAGGCCCATTGCTGCAGGTCTGGCTGAGGTGGGCTGCATTTCAGTTAGAGGCTGCACCGGGGATTTATCCATGTCCAGGTGAGCCAAGTTTGGCTGGAAAGTTGCCTGAGATGTGACTGACTTCTTCAGGTTTGGCTGGATCAGTGGTGAGTAGGAGACTGTGGTGCTGCCATCAAGATCAGATGCCGTAATGATCATGTGTGACTGTGGCTGCTGGAATAGGAATGAAGCTGTCTCCAGTGTTCTGGACTGTTGCAACTGGGTTCTGAATGGCATCAAGATCCTGAGCATCGGCATTTCCCTCCTGAACTGCAGCTGCTGGGGTAACAAAGAGAGTGCCTTGAGAAGGGGTGTTGTTCACTTGAACTGTAGGTGCAGGACTAATGAAAGCATCTTCGGGTGCAGCTTGCTCTTGGATAGGGCTGTTGAAGATTGGTTCAATCACCACATCTTTGGCGTTGATCTGGTGAGCATGATGTTCATTGCCAATGCCATCGATCTGCATGCCATTGTCTGCATTGGATCCAGCAGGTGTGACATCGGAGCCGGCCTGTGGGACAGGCCCCATCCAGCGATCTGCCTCAAGACGCATTGGGTGCAGAGGACCGACACTAGCAAAACCATCTTCATCGGGCAGTATAGAAACATTGCCTCTCTTGAGAGAAAACACAGGAACTGTCCAGGATCTGCCTTTGGTCGGCATACCCACACCAACTTTGAGGGAGCTGGGGATTCTTGCATCATCATTCAAGTGGATCTTAGCTATCACCCTGGCCAGAGTGGTTTTCCAACTAACCAAATTCCCAAAGCCAGAAACCGCCTTTGCAACAACAGGGTCAGATTTTTAATCTTCAGGAAAAGCAACCAGCATAACCCAAGCCTCCCTGTCTATGTCCAAACTCCTAGCATTTTTAGCCTCATCATGTTTAATCATAGTCAGGTGGTAGTCTCTAAACATGAAAACATGACCCAAGAATTTCTCTCTGTCCTGAGCAAATCTAAACCTTACATAAGCATCGCCCAAAGCACAAGGTTCTATCTCCATAACACGGGTTGAGTGGGTGTCCTTGAAGTACTTACGAAGATCAGTGGCGAGCAATCCAAAGTCGATCGGATTGACCAGGGGTTGCAGACGGACGATCGCCAAGTTCTCATTCATCCTGGTGTAGCAGGTGCCGGCGAACACCTCTTGGCGGAGGAGCGGTTGGGCCGGCGGCAGTTCCACCTCCCAGCCCGCCAGAACAAGAGGACGAGGATCCACCGCGAAGTTGGCCATGGCGCTTGGCGATGGCGACAAGAGCTCGGAGGTTGATGTGATGGTTGTGTCAGTGGGCGTAGAGGCAAGGGGGTTTCTCGGCGTCTCCGTGCCCTCTTTATAGCACTGACCAGACCCAGCCGTTTCGCCTTCCAAAACAGTGGGCCGCTGATTGGGGGATGGAAATGATTTGCTATGAATAGGAGTTGATGGGCCGCTGACTGCGGAGCCAGCTGGACTGGGTTGGATTTTTGGGAGACAATCACGGAGGGCATATTCCCCCGTGAGGCAAGGTAGACAGCGGATGATATTCCCCTATTTATAAAGGCCTGGCCTAGAACAGGATCCACAGAAGAGACGTTGCGGCCCAATGGTAGGGGAGTTGAAGGATTTGAATTTGAAGTTTTGTCCGGTACTCCAGGGGTAACTGTAGCCACATTGAATGAATTCACGGGAGCGGAGGCGCTATTGGTGGAAACTGAAGTTTTTTTAATCCAACAAAACACCGGTTTCTTCTTCAACTCCGGTGGCTTGGAGCGGCTCCGGCGAGGTGGATCAGGGAAGAAATTTTGGATGTAATCTACAGGAAAGGAGAGTCGTTTGACCGCTGGGATGCGCGGCCTACCAGACTTGATGACTTGGGAGAACGAAGCCTGATTGGGGGGAGGGGCTTCCCTTTGGGGCCGACCTTAGTCCAACTGGCTTGCTCTTCAGCGCGCCAGGCTTCGAATTCTTTGGTCCAGTTGGGACCTCCATTACCCCAGAGAAAGAAGAAGACTGAGAAAATATTGCAAAGGAAGGATTTTTGGTGATAGATCATAAGACCAACGTTTTTGCAGGAAACTCTGAAGCTGAACATCCAGCCGGAAAGGAAGGAGACTTGGAAATCCTTAGCTGTGCCACCAAGGCACGATTGCAAGAGGAGACCGACAGAGTCTTCATTTAGTTTAATAGAGGAACGACCAAAGGAAGCGATGAGGATGAACAGGGAGGTGGAAGAGGAAGAGCTGACCGGAGTGTTGAAGCGAAGAAGAACCGGATTTTTGAAGTCCCGCCCAGGTCCAAAGTCCAGGTTGGAGAGACTAGACATGGCGCCGAGGTGGAGGTGCTTCGAGCGGCGGGTCAATAATGACGACGAAGCCGGCGATGGAGGGTGGCCGCGCGGGGGGTGGTCTGGTGGTGGGTGGAGGGAGGCTCATGGTTGACAAAATTACTCCTCTTAATGTGTAGCCATTGCTCATAACAGAAAAATTAATTTTTCTTTATCAAAATATATATATATATATATATATATATTTTATAAAACTATCTTATAAAAACTATTTGTTTTGTTACCTTATAATATTTTGTTTTAGAAAAAAATATTTTTATAAGTAATTTTATTTTATAAAACTATTTTCAAAATATATATATATAATATTTATTAAAATCTTGATTTGTTTTTAAAATTTTGCATGTTTCGGTTTGAAGTATGATTGTTGCAACATCATATCTTCATGGGCTCTTTAAATTAAGCATGGAGCTTAGGTTAAATTGGCTACTTTGATTGAACGACATGTTTGGTCACTGTTTCGAAACCGCTGCATGTGATCTTTGAATAATTATACCAAGCTAAAAAAATCTCCTTTTGGGACAAGTTGATTAGCCATGTCGATGGAAGCCAATCATAGCTTCTGGCTATAAACTTCGTCCTAGTTTTTGGCGGTCAAGCTTATGACCATAAAGCAAGCACTACCTAGGAGGTACCCAGGATTATAAAAAAAACAATTATTTTCCCTTACCAATAAGGCAAGGATATGTTTTAAGTTACTATGCACCTTCGGGTATTCTTGGTCACTAACCATTTTAGGTGGAGATTAAGAAGAACAAGGGGCATATGGTACATGAAGACACAAGAGTCACATCAGATAAACACTTTGATGCCTTTGGTGATCCAGTCTCTACATACTTGACTTTCACACAAAAGTCTAAGTGTGGTGGAGGATGAGTCTCACCATAAGGCCATCTTGGTTAGAAAAAAAAAGAAATAGAGATGTTGGCTCTACCTTGTTTGAAAAAAAGAAAAAAAAAAAGAGCGACAAAAAAAGAGTACTAAAAAAAGAAAAAATATATATATTATGATGCAAAAAAAGGGGAATAAAAAAATGGAGGAGAGGAAAGGAGTAGGTTGGCCCGACATATCCAAGGATACATATCAAAGTGCTGCCTGACTTCACCGAAAATTGCTTTGACAAGCAAGAAGGGCTCACCTCCAAGCCTACAACTGTCAAGGTCCATGGCTCGTACATGTTGAGCTATGTGTGGGCTGGTCTTGAGGTTCACCTGGGCAAAGCCATCATACAAACCACAGCAACAATTTTGACGTTTCATCTATACATGTTGTCGGTAACAACACTCAGGTATGCAAAGGTAATGTTCACCAACTCATTTCCTCACTCTTGTCTCCACAAATTCATGCTTCCTTTGTTTATGTATCGTACTTTAAGTTTGGGTGTTTCTACATGGGCACATGTAGTACATCCATAGGCATTTTTAATTTAAGCATTGTGCTTAGGTTAAAAATTGCCTTCTTTAATCAAATTTTGACTTGGTGTTGAAATTTGATTAATGAACTTGGAAGTTGTTGTCATAAACAATAGAAGTAATTCATGTTGGAGATAAATCAAGGCTATGTTTACCCTAGCCTTGTTTGAGTTTAAGGAAAAGATTGGTTGAACGATCTTTTTTTAAAAAAGAATACTTTGCTTATCTTGTTCACCTTGCAATGTCTTCACCTTTGTTGGATGAGTCTTATATATCTTTTCATGCCTTCAATTTCTATGTTGTATAGTTTTGGTTTGGAAGTATTGGTTATGCATCTTTTGAATTAAGCATGGTGCTTACTTTGATTAGATGTACAATCATGCTTCCATAGGCTCTTTAATTTAAGCTTTATGCTTAGATTAACATGCCTACCTAGATCACATTAGACATGGTGTCTAGTTTGATCTTTAAACCAAAGCTATCAATATAGATTTTTGGTGGATCATATGGACTAACCCCTGCAGGGATTTATCAATTTCATGGGGCATTCTTGGAGATGACAACAGAAATGAGCATTTGTTTGGTGAACCAAAAAAATAATAATAATATAATAAACCTTTCAAACCTCAAGTATGTTGTCCTATTATCTCGATGTCACCACAAGACAAGCTTGGGGGAGGGGATCTTCCTAGCATGCTCAAAGGAGGCCATGAACCGAGAATCAGGCCATAGCATGCACCAGCTAGCGGCATTCCACGCTAATGGTAAGTAAAGAGCAAGCTTGGGGGAGGACCCCCACATGAGGTACATGCATTGCATATTTAAATTCCCGTAATCTTATTTTCTTTTTAGCATGTTTAAATTCAAGTTTCTTATCTTGCATTGAAAATCAAAAAAAATATATAATTCCACTCTATATATGTGCCATGAAATGTTTAGTTCTACCCATGTTAATATGATGAATAGTTACTCTGTTTTATGTCTCTCTTGTAATTGATTTAAAATGGAGTTTTCTCTAATATTTGGGTTTATCGGCTTTATATTATCATGCTCTAGAAACTTGATTTAGTGGGTTGCATACAATTGCTCTAGTCTAGGTTATTGCGCGATATGATATAGTGACATAGACCATAGCAATGACTTTGTCCCCTTGAGAAAATCTGGCGTCCGGAGTTTTGTTTCAAAATTTTCAAAAATAATAGTTCCTCAATGATCATGAAATAGCTACCAAGGCCAAGTACGACATGCTTCTCTACAAGTTTACAAAACCCTTTGTCGTATGCTTCTTACCAATTGTTGGGCCTTACCACGGTTTGAACCTAGCCTAGATTTGGGTCTTACACATATGGTTGAGATTCACTTGCACCCACCAAATAATTGCCGACTCTCACACTGAGAGTTGCGCACAACATGCACCCCTTTCGCCCAGAATGCCAATTCTTACACCGAGAATTGTGCACCATTCCACTAAATAAAAGTGCCGACCCTTACCCTGAGGATCGCGCACCCCTCTTTTAGATTGCCAAAAATTCTCCATGCATTCCATCATGAGATCTCTCTCTCATCCTTTTCCAAGCAATAAGTTATGGGCTATGTTTTTAGTTGAAAAAAAGAGAGAGAAAGAAAAGAAAAAAGAAGAGAAAAAAAGAGAGAGAAAAAAAGTTTTAGGACATTCCACTCTTGTAGGCAAACAGAAAAGTCTTAGATCCCCGTTCAAAAAAAAAAAAAAAGAAAGAAAGAAAAGCAATTTTAGTTACTCTTTGATAGCCCATATTTCTTTATCTCTTCTTCCACCAATAAAAGAGAGTTTGTCATGATGCATGGAGATCCAAAAATACCATAAAATTTAGGAATCATTTTTTCATCCATCCCACACACTTGCACATCTCAACCTAGTGTATGGCTTTAACCTTAACATGGTTCGGACTTTGACTCGGCTACACACAAGCGGTAAGTAAGCCGTTCCTTGTATGCCTAGCCAGAACTCCACTCAAAAATACTAGAGGTAGGATACAAAGGCAAACATCAGAGCCTTCGGTGAGGTTACCATACACTTTGAGCGATCAAGTGGGTCATTTGAGGAACTTGGTTTATTTTACAAAATCTTACAAAACCTCCGGACTGAAAGTTGATCTTGGGACGAATGAAAAGCACCGGTCTTTGAAACTGTTCTATCTTGCAATTGCCCAAGCCCTGAAAAAATTAGAAGCCCCACTTTATTCAGGAATCAGAGTAGATACAGTTGCCGATTTATTCAAATTGCAGCAGAAAGCTCTCTTTTAAATTTTGTACACTTGAGATGTAATCGGCATTGCAGCAACTCCTGATCAACAACCCAACAGCAAAACCTCGCTCGGGACGAGCAAGGGGTAAGCTTGGGGGATCTTGTTGGCGGTCCTTAACTCCGTTTTTTACCCGCCAATTATAGATCATTTTGGGAGAAATAAATATTTTATTACACATATATCTTTGCTACTAACCCAATTCCACATGTACTTGGAAGTTGTAACACTTTGCAGAAATATACACCAAGTGCATGGAATTGTATAAAGAAATGCGCCTTTCGGCAAAGCGTAAAGCCAAAGAGGGAGAGCAAATGACAAATCTAGACCAAACTAAGCCAAACCCTCTTATCAGAGTGCCAAAGATCCAAACATGGGTGCAAGTATTCAAGATGAACCCATGAGGTGAAGGGCCAAAGTCTACCAATTCTATCTTGAGCTGCAGGACCATGTCTCAGTAAATTGGGCGCCACGGATGCATCCGGACTCCGATTTTGATGAATGACCAGCCAATTTGAAGCCAGCTGAAAGGCCCACACACTGGTGGCAAAAGCAGAGGCCTAGTGGGCCCACAATGGGCGCGTGCGCGCCCAATGCGCGGGCACGCCTGTCCTGAGGCGGCGCGGGCCCAGCCAAAGGCGGTTCGTCCTCTTTCCATGTGGAGAAGGCGGTCCCGCGGGTGCTTTTGACGATAGTGCCCCCAAACCGCCTTCCACGCCCTATAAAAGAGGAGGAGAGCCTCCCACCTTCCACACACCACAACAAGAGCCTCTCTCTCTTCCTCCACTTGTATGTTTTTCTTTAATAGTTATGTAGTTGGAGCAAGGCAAGCCTCGTTGGAGAGCTTGAACCTCTAGGGAGAATCTCGGTATGAATAATATTAAGGTTTCACTTATGTTCTTGTTCCTATATTCTTGTTCTTAGTTGTTCTTATATGTTCTTGTTCTAGATGATCTTGTTCTTTTTCTTAGTTCTATTAGTATAGTTGTGTCGTAGAACTAGAGCATAGTTCTTATGATATGATCTTGGCATATGAAATAGAATATAGTTTTCATGTCTTGATCTTATCATATAGAACCTAATGTTTAACACTAGTGCATGCATGTTTAGACCTAGGGCTAGGTTGTGATGTTGAGGTCTATCTTAGTGTAGTCTTGGTCAACGTTGGCTTGCGGGTTCGTCGTTCGTCCCCGTGGCGGAAGCTCTAGTAAGAGGATACCTGATAGAGACGGGAGCTCCTGATCACCGCTAGAGTTGTAGCAACTGGCATAGACGTGGTGTCTAGGCTAGAACCTACCTTCGTTTGCTTCGTAGTCCACGGTTGTGGTGGTAGGAGGCAGGTGGTGACAGCCCAGTCCGTCCCGTGTAATCCCCCACGTCCGGCTACGACGTAGAGCCACAGGCCGGCATCACCTGGTAGACCAGGTGCGATCCGGTGCCCGAAGTAAGTTAATAACGGCCAAGCTATCTTAACTTAGAACCTCACTAACAAGCATGTGTTTGTGTGATTGTCCATTGTCCTGACTCAGTTGTTTAGGAATGCCTGCTCACTACTTGGAATTGACCCTTAGAGCACCATTTTTTTCGCAACACCACCCATTTGGTTGCAATATTTGGTTTTATAGCAACCAATGTATTAATGGGTTGCGATATCTGGATCTTATGGCCACAAAAAATGTGGGTTGCTGTAAGTGCAATCAAGCCACTTTGTGGGTTTTGGTGTTGATGATCAGCTAATTAGAGAACTAATGAGATTTATCGAGTTGACAAGCAGGAGATGCAGAAGGATGTTGGTGAACAGGTTGCAGGTACTCCTCAGATCATCAAGGATGGCTTACCGGGCTCAGGAGGTTTAATTTGTTTTACTTTCAAATCTTGAGTTTAGGAAAAGCCGTACTATCAAGGGGAATTCTAGGTTAGTTGGACAAGTGTGCAACCAAGTGCTCAAAACTCACCAAACACATCCTTATACCAAACCAAAGAAGCCAGCCAAATTTCTCATCCAGGCTAGTCTTCTTTGGTGGGCGGCAGTGTCGCCCACTGTTACCGTTGCAGAAGCTGCCCGTATTTATACAGCAGCTCTCTCTCACAATGGTCATCTTCTTCCTCTGCGCATTCACTCGAACTCAGAACAGACCAAAGCTCTCCCTCTCTCCTCCATTGAAGCTCCCACCTTCCTCAAGCCGATCTGCAAATCCCACCAGCAAATCTTGAGGAAAAAGGCAGCAAACTTCAATCGAAGAGCAGATCCACTGATCCCCAAAGTTTGAGAGCATTTGGTGCACGTTTGGCCGACGAACCCTAGGGTTTGTTACTCTTGGAGCTTGCTCCTAGACGGCTAGGCGTCGCCCTTGAGTTGGCAACCTGTGTGCCAACCTTGGGAAGTTTGTAACCTCAATCTGCAGCAAAGAAATTACCCTCTCATCTCAAGAGTTCACTCTCTTGACTTGAGATCGAGGGAAGGACCAACCTTTGTGGTGACGTCCAATCCTTTTGTGGATACCTCAACAACGTGGACCTAGGCAAGCCTTTGTGGTGAGCTGAACCACGGGATAAACAACCTGTCTCGCGTGCTTCAGTTTACTTCACTGCAGTTCTTGTTGTTGAGTTTGTTTTAGAGTTGTTTCTCTAGATCTTCGAGGTTACTACCTTTCTGTGGGAGCCAGTCTTCGAGCTGGACTTGTAGCTAGAACTTTACCAGTAAGTCAGGCTCTGTGAGTAGTCTGTCTCAGCAAAGTTTCAGCTTTAGCAGATTATTATTTGTTGGGCGACAGTGCCGCCCGGTCTGAGCGGCAGTGCCGCCCGAGGTTCTGACATCTGCTCGAGTTGATTTTTGACAGGCCTATTCACCCCCCCTCTAGGCCATTTACACTTCCAGAGATCCTACAAGTGGTATCAGAGCGTGGTTGCTTCGTAAACGCTTAACCGCGTGAAGTATGGAAGAGGCCGGAGCGTCAAAACCAGCTCCCAAGGCACCGGGTGTCGATGTGCACACCACAGAGGACAGTAGCGATGCATCGGTAAGAACTGCAGGTGATGCTACTCTTCGTGATGGTGACAAGTCCACAGATGTGAGCGACACAGAAAGAAGAAGAAGGAAGAAGGAAAGAAGAGAAGCTATCAAGAAGAAGACTGGGTATAGCGGGAAGGACAACGGGAGAGATCTAGGTTCCTATGTTCTTGATTATTAGAATAGGAAGCCTCCTCATTTGTTTAGGGCTCGTGCTGTCGGCTGTGTTGTATCCTTATGAACTCATCATACAGCTAAATCTTGGTTTCACACTCACATTCACCCCTGCTACTTCTACCCTGGAAGTACGCACCACATAAAGCCTATTGCCATTCATTGAAATTGTTCTACTCTTACACTGAGAGTGAACACCCAAAAATATCCCCCTGTTCATTTTGCTAGCCATTTCTCCAAGATCAATGCTCCAAGTATCATTTGTTGTTCCCGATGTGAAGTTGTCATATGAAGAAGTGTTCCATTCAAGAAGTATTTCATTCCTTTTTGGGCTGTAAGAATTATTATTAAAAAAAAGGGGGAGAGAAAAAGAAAGAAAGATTTATGAGCCCTATCTTTGTCAAGTTTCCAAGTTCAAGTTCCAAGAAGTTCAAGTGTTGAAGTAGTTCCAAGTTTCTTCCAAATAAAGGAGCATTGATAATTCTTTTTGTGCACCCCTTCTCCTCCCACAAATATTTCTCTCTATTACATCATCCATATATAAAACCACACATGCACACACCGATTGGTTGTATGTTGAGTTCCTTCGGATCCATGGTTTGATCATGCCAATGCATTATTTCTCCACACCTATAAGCTCCACATAAACCTTTATTAGAATAGGGTGAGAGAGAGAGAGAGTGAAGGCTCATCTATAAATGCCTTGAACCACAAATACCACATACTCTGAGAGCAAGAGAGAAGGCATACTTCCTTTCAATGCCTTAGAGAGGATCCAAAAATACCACATATTGAGAGACTTGAAAGGGTTGTACTAAGGAACTCTGAGTTTTATTGAAAAATCTTGTAAAAACTCCAGAACAGAGGTGGAACAACAGAGCATGAGGCAACAATGCTTGACTTAATTGTTCCGTCTTTCAACTACTCAAGACCCAAGTGCAGGTAAAAGCCCCATGGTTGAAAGAAACATGAGTAAGTTTGGGAGTTTTGATAGTCCACTCTAGTCTGGGGATGAATTCTTGTTTAGAGCATGTGTGTTTGTGAAGTGTGAAAGCATTGCAGCAACTCCCCGATCCATCTTCGTAGCTATTTGCTCGTGGACGAGCAAAGGGTAAGCTTGGGGGAGTTTGTTGACGGTTGTTAATGATCAATTTTATATGTCAACCAGAGAGAGAAAGAGGGGTATAATCTGTTCACCACCATAGACTTAGGGTTTAAACCGACGATTCCACAAGTTTTGGTGAATATGTGTTTTCGCGGGGATTATCGGAAAACATCCAAGGAGGCCCACATGTCATGATTACATAGAGAGAAAGACCGAACGGGTAAAATTGTATATTCTAGAAGACTCGAGAAGGCAAACCCCGGAAGCGGAGACCCACCCGGCATAGGGGTGAGTCGGCCGACTCCCGGTGGTCGGCCGACCGCCCACCTCCACCAATCGTGGAGGCTCGCGGATCCCCGCCTCCACCGACCTTGAGGAGCAATAATTATCGTCCGTTTAGGCCGGTTTGATCGATGGCCGTGGTGCATCCTAGGGGGCTATATATTCGAGCCCCCGGCCCCCGGGCCGAAACCCTAATTCATTCTTGAATTCATTATTCGTAGGTAGCCATCAAGCAAAGCCGGGGTTTAGAGAGAGATCTCCACCGTAGAATTAGAATAGCTACTCTAGATCTTCAAGTTCTACATAGGTTTAGACTAGATAGAGGAAGAATCGGCGCTGTGCTCGAAATTCCGGATCTTCATCATCGAATTGGTATTATCTTGTATCTATTCTTGTGACTTATTTCTAAATATCATTATGTTTCTATTTATTATGTTCCTAGTTTATTCTAGTTCTACATTTGATATGGTTATGATTGGTAATAAGTTTATGTATATGTTTGCAAAGCGCTTAGCTCTCTTCGCGGGAGGGTTAGGTGGTAGATTTCATGTAAGCATGGTGCTTAGATGCCGTTTACCTGCAAATGCACCCTATTGGCCGGGTCGTGTGGTAGATCGTGGAAGTGACAGTTCCATTGAGTCCTCTGTATTCCATCCCCCGTTGGTAGGTCTAGCAGAACCAAAGTTGCGTAGTAAGTCCTGCTATGTCTTGGCTTGTTATAGCAATGATCCTTATACATAGATGAAGAGTCTTTTGTGCTATATATGATAGTGTAGAGTTGGAGTAGATGAATGACTTAGTAGATTAGAGCCTACATAGGATTTCTATTTCTTGTGCTAATCAGATGTCAACCTACCTTTTGTGAGTAGTCTATATCTAATCTCTGTGTGATTTATACCCTGAGCTTATTACTTTATATTCCCTTATTTATCATAGTTTACCCCTCTACCAAAGTATGTGACAGTGTAATCAATCACTCATAAGTAGTCGTGTTTAGCAAGTTTATCTCATTGTTTAAGTCCTTAGTTCTTTCCTTTGAGCTAAATATAAATAACGATACCTGGAATACTTCCTGGTAAAATGCTACGATGGTGTATTATCTGTTCGCTTGCGGATCCCATATTTTTCTTGATTAGAGGAGCAGTTTCTATACCAACACTTCTGGCGCCATGCTAGGGATGACAACTTAGCGTGAGTGGTGTTAGAGGTGTCAACACCCCTTTGAAACATGTTTCAACTATTGTTTTAGCCATGTATTCCTCTAATTTACCTTGCCTTCTATCCTGCACAGGCTATGTCTGGAACCATGATCCCCCCTATCGATCAAAATGGACCTACTGGCCAGAACTTAATGACACCACCACGCTTAGAGGATGATGGTGTAGGAGGTAATTCTTGTTGTAGAGGCTGATCCCCACACATGCTTCCAAATGAAATGCATTTTGTTTACACCAAATTTTCTTTGTGGCTAACGAACCACGAGCATGCCGACCGAGAAAAGGAAGTTGTTGCACCTCGATCATGAAAGCAAAGAGTACTTGACTAGGAATATTTTTTTTTCAAAAAATATTAACCGCTGGATTAATGATGAATTATGTTAGTTTCGATCAGCTATTGAGGACTCGTAATCGGAGAAAGAATCAATAGGTATGAATAATGTTTTGATCTGAATCCTCATAACTTGATCTACACGAGATGTTTA